>JADRCH010000210.1:2030605-2088592 GCA_019843965.1 Rhynchomys soricoides | reverse complement strand
GACTCTATTTGGGAAGGCAGATCTGAAGTCTCACCTTCCCGGAGCTCTTCAGATTTACAGTGTTTCTAGGACCCGAGCACTTCGGGGGGGGGGGCCCACCCCCACTCCTGGCAGTCCTTCAGGAGGCTGAACTTTCTCTTGGCCTTGTGGTGGGTGGAGGGGCAGAGGGGAGTGTCAGCCCCCACCCCACCCCCCAGCTCAGGTTTCTGCTTGGAGACAGACTGTGCCGCCAGCAGCAGCCACCACTGCCACCGCCCCTCACACCACTCACTACCATCCCTCCTCTTCCCCTGGGCATGGCTCTCTCTCCTTGCTAAAATCCGCTGTCACATCCTGGAGTACTTGGTCCCAGTTTAGGAGCTGAGGGCAGGCTAGGCCTAGACCTAAAAAGCTACCCCAAAGCAATGACCCGGATGTCCTTTCTGGAATAGCCCTTCTTGGCCCTGTTGAGGGCCTGCTGGAGCAAGCTGAAAGAACTCCCAGAAGGAAGAGATGAGGACCAGAGCTGATGCTAACACAACACTTATCAGTTTATAAAAGCAGGGGCTGTCTGGGATCCTGCTATAGTTGATTTTGATATTTGCAAGAGTTTTCACAGACTGACAGGTGGCCAAGGGAGGCAATATCACCTGACAGAAGAGGAAATCCAGGTTCAGTTTAGAGTGGGGAAGTGACTTACCCAAGGTCACACAAGTCTGAGTCTGTCTCAAGGTCACAGAGAAATTTTGAGGTCCAGATCCTCAAACTTTTGCCTGTAGTGTGGACACAGACATCAGTTTTGTCCTACATACCCAGGTTTCTGTGGAGTTCTGTTTACAGTGAGATCTTTGTACAATTCCTAATATGGCCCACTTTCTCTCACCCAGTATGTTGGATGGAGCCCAGCATCTTCATGCTCCAGCTGGGCCTGGGCCCCTGAAGGAAGTCAAACATGATTCTACGTGACATAGCTTCCTTTGTTTCTGTCTGTCCAGGATGGGGAACCCCCTCGGCAGCAAGTGACTGGGACGCTGGTCCTAGCTGTGTTCTCAGCTGTGCTTGGCTCCCTTCAGTTTGGCTATAACATTGGGGTCATCAATGCCCCACAGAAGGTGAGTGACCTACA
Organism: Rhynchomys soricoides; assembly: GCA_019843965.1. Taxonomy (NCBI): domain Eukaryota; kingdom Metazoa; phylum Chordata; class Mammalia; order Rodentia; family Muridae; genus Rhynchomys; species Rhynchomys soricoides. The sequence goes on along the minus strand of JADRCH010000210.1, from coordinate 2,087,487 downwards.
GCTGTCAGGGTGGGCATACCTCAGACGGTGGAAAGAGAAAGGTCTCTAGAGTCACTCTCATGTTGCCTCCCCCCCCACACACACAGGTGATTGAACAGAGCTACAATGTGACGTGGCTGGGTAGGCAGGGTCCTGGGGGACCGGATTCCATCCCACAAGGCACCCTCACCACACTTTGGGCTCTCTCTGTGGCCATCTTCTCTGTGGGTGGCATGATTTCCTCCTTTCTCGTTGGCATCATTTCTCAATGGCTGGGAAGGTATGGAGCTGGAAGGCAGAGGCGGGGAGGAGTAGGAAGGAGGGCCACAGCATAGGTGTCGTGACCAGCCCTCCTCTCTGTGTGCTTGCCAGGAAAAGGGCTATGCTGGCCAACAATGTCTTGGCCATGCTGGGGGGTGCCCTCATGGGCCTAGCCAATGCAGCGGTCTCCTATGAGATGCTCATTCTCGGACGGTTCCTCATTGGCGCCTACTCAGGTACCCACAGGTGCTATGGCTCTACTTTGTGCCTCTGCTCTCCTTAATCATGTACGGGCTTCTGTATGGGAATATGCAGCTATCCTCGGCTCTCTCTTCTTCCTTCTGCCCAGGGCTAACATCAGGGTTGGTGCCCATGTATGTGGGAGAAATCGCCCCCACTCATCTTCGGGGTGCCTTGGGAACACTCAACCAATTGGCCATCGTCATTGGCATTCTGGTTGCCCAGGTAAATAGACCTGGCCTTGTGGGGAGCTAGGAATAGGAGTTGGAGTGGGTGTCCGTATTTGGGCAGGAAGGAGATCAAAGTCACTTTTCCTCTTTCCTGTCTTTTCCTACAGGTGTTGGGCTTGGAGTCCATGCTGGGCACAGCTACCCTGTGGCCACTTCTTCTGGCTATCACAGTATTCCCTGCTCTCCTGCAGCTGGTTCTGTTGCCCTTCTGTCCTGAGAGCCCCAGGTACCTCTACATCATCCGGAATCTGGAGGGACCTGCCCGAAAGAGTGAGTTCTCACCTTGCATCTAGCCCAGGCTCATCCTCCACCCCATCTTGCTAGTAACTGGGCCTCCTCTCAGGCTCCATAAAGCCTAACATTCCCCACACCCAGGTCTAAAGCGCCTGACAGGCTGGGCTGATGTGTCTGATGCACTGGCTGAGCTGAAGGATGAGAAACGGAAGTTGGAGAGAGAGCGCCCACTGTCGTTGCTCCAGCTCCTGGGCAGCCGCACGCACCGGCAGCCTCTCATCATTGCAGTGGTACTGCAGCTGAGCCAGCAGCTCTCAGGCATCAATGCTGTACGTATGGAGACCCAGGCAGAACATGGGTCAGGTACCAGTTTGAGGAAAGGGAGAAGGGAACGAGCCACCTTCTCCATTAGCATTCAGGCTTAGTCCAGTTTGGTGTGTTTGGAATAAAGGACCAGACATCCCTAGCTCTGCCTCTCCTGCTCCCTTACTCCTAGGTTTTCTACTACTCAACCAGCATCTTCGAGTCGGCTGGAGTGGGACAGCCAGCCTATGCCACCATAGGAGCTGGTGTGGTCAATACGGTCTTCACGTTGGTCTCGGTAACTGCTTGCCTGTGGAAGAGCCACACCACTGGTGGCGTCGCCCTGGGGTCTCACTCTTGTTTGTCGCCAACTGACCATTCCCCACCCCTCTCTCCCCACAGGTGCTCTTAGTAGAACGAGCTGGGCGACGGACACTCCATCTGCTGGGCCTGGCAGGCATGTGTGGCTGTGCCATCTTGATGACTGTGGCTCTGCTGCTGCTGGTGAGGCCTCAGGACTTTGAGAACACAGCAATCTTACCCATGGGGAGAATCCCAAGAGGCTCTGTGGCTCACTGTGCCAGGACCATGGGTGCTATAGTCTATGGTCTATGTGTCTGAGGTACCCTGGCCACACTGGGGCCTAGCCTAATAGTTCCTTTGAAACCTCAAGAGCAATGATTCCCAAAAACACAGCTTCGGAGGCAAGGAAGCAAGAATCCAGAATATTCTACCTTGAAACAGCCCCCCTACACCCCCCCCTCAGGTAGCCAACCCTGAGGTAGCCTGAAATGCTCCAGGGCAGCTCAACACTTGGGAGGCTGAGGTGGAGGCTTTGAAAGTTCAAGGCCAACCTGGGCAACATGTGACACCCTGTCTAAAAGGGCAGCAGACAGGGTATGCTCCAGGCCTGCTTTAGCCTGGATTGGCAGCTTCTACCCGATAAGCCCTGGAAAAGATTTAGTTCTCTGAGCCAAAGGCAAGGGGAGATCTAGAAAGGCCAGAACCAAATTTTCTGCTATTTATTCCTTCCTGGTCTCTAGGAACGGGTTCCAGCCATGAGCTATGTCTCCATCGTGGCCATATTTGGCTTTGTGGCCTTCTTTGAGATTGGCCCTGGTCCCATCCCCTGGTTCATTGTGGCCGAGCTCTTCAGCCAGGGCCCCCGCCCAGCAGCTATGGCTGTAGCTGGCTTCTCCAACTGGACCTGTAACTTCATCGTTGGCATGGGTTTCCAGTATGTTGCGGTAGGTTCCCTGCCCTTTGCCCAGTTTCCCACACCAGTGGCCAGAGGGGAGGCAAAGCTCCCTTAGTTCCCTTGATGTCTGGTCAGGGACTCCCAGCCTTCAGGTGGTCTCTGAAAGATGAGTCTAGTGGAGCTATTTCACCAGAATCAAAGGAAGGACAGGCAGAAGTAGATGGGTGGAAATAGGTGGTCCAGTAGCTTACATGTCTTCTAAAAAAATAAACCAGCGGTATAAACTTTCTATTAATGCTACAAATGGCTTAGGAATCTACCCCAGGTGTACACTCTTAGGAGAGCAAAGGGTAAAAAGCTAAAGGAAATTTTCAACGTAAGCTTTCTTTTCCGGTCCCTTCCACTGTCCTCTGAGTAGCTGCAGTTGCCTTAGTCTTTGGTTCCTGGCTCCCGCCCGTCAACCTTTCTCTCTCCAACTGTCCCAGGATGCTATGGGTCCCTACGTCTTCCTTCTATTTGCCGTCCTCCTGCTTGGCTTCTTCATCTTCACCTTCCTAAAAGTGCCTGAAACCAGAGGCCGGACGTTTGACCAGATCTCAGCTGCCTTCCGACGGACACCTTCCCTCTTAGAGCAGGAGGTGAAACCCAGTACAGAACTTGAATACTTAGGGCCGGATGAGAATGACTGAGGGGCAAACAGGGTGGGAGAGCCGCCCTCTCCACCCAGACTCCCTCCTTTCCTCTGCAGCACTTTAGCCCTTTCTTCCCTGTTACCTCCACGATGAAGGAAAGGGCAGCCTGGGGAACTGGGAAGCTGAAGGAAGGGGTGGCTCACATACCCCCTCATTCCCCTTGTGTGGTTCTTTTGGATTATTTGTGTTGTGGCTAGGCTGTGGCCACCTAGATGGGCTTTTCTCCCATCCTGCCTTCCTTCTGCCCCTATTCAGACTCAGCTCTAGAGTACTTCTGTTCCCTTTAGAAAAGGGGTCTGCAGGAGGGCAGGGCAGCCCTGAATTCAGCCGGATGAACAGCAGCGGTGGGTGGGTATGAGCAGAGCGTGTGAGGGAGTGCTTTCCTACTGACTATGACTCCTCCCACAAGCTGGCACTTTCACTGAACTCTTGCCACACAGACTCTGGGGTGAAGGGGGTTGTCTTGACCCCTCCAGGGCAAAGGATACACCCTCCCAAAATCTAGTCTTGCCTCCCTGCAGGCTCCACGGTCCAGGGCAAAGGAACACAACAGTACATACCTGACAGGGCAAGGACAGTAGAGAGCATCAATCGACATTTGGGGCCCTAACCTGTCCCCAGGGCTGCCAAGTGTGGGTATCAACACTTTCTTGTTCCTCTCCAGGAAGGGTGCTAAACCCGAAAGCTTCTGACCAACTAAGGGCAGGAGGGGATTTGAAAGGCTGTCTATAAACACTGGTTGGGAGGGAGCCTTTGGTATTTTTGTATGTTTTAAAGAATGGCTAGGGAGCAGAAACCGAGGGCTACTGTATTAAATGTGTATATAGAGATTCATCCATAAAGTCACTCTATGAAGACAAGTGTCCTGTTGTGGAGAACTGGAGGCTGTGCCAAGAGACAAAATGCCTCACTCACCTCTCCCACTTTGCCCTTCCTGGGCTCACGGCGCAGATGCCTCTAGAGTCTGTCACTTATTCACATCCACTTTCATTTCCCTCCTCCAAATACATAGCCCAGGATGGCCTTGAACTTGCCTCAGCTTCCAGAGAGCTGGATTACAGGTCTGAACCCAAATGCCCCACCCCACTTTTTAAAACAATCTGTTTTCTTGAGACAGAGCATGTGGCCCAGAATTGACTTGGAATTAGGAATCCTCCTGTCTCAGCTTCCTAAGTGCTGGCACATCTGGCTCCCTACTTTGATTTTTATCTACTGCTTAAATTAACAGTAAATGGTTTGTAAACTATATTCACAAGTGCCCAGGGACTGCTGAGACCTCACCCTCAGTTATGGATCCAGTTACTCTTGGTGACATGGGTTCTTGTCACAACTAAATAGCTTAGGATACTGGAGTAAGGAAGTACTAGCAGGCCCTGCCCACTGTGCAGGTCTCAGCCCCACCGGTGAGTGTCATCCTCAAACAGAAGAGCCAGAGACCAGGACAACAAGAAAGCCTGCTTTTGTTTTTACTGGAGGCTCAGGTGGCACATGACAGTTCATAAAATGGCTTCAGAGGTGTTGGGGGCAGGTCGAAGGGAAACAAAAAATAAATGGATGGGGAAGAAAAACAATCAGGAGGAGGTGTGAGCTGGCTGGTTCCTTCTCAGCCTCACTAGGGGAGGGAGGTGATGCCTCTGAACAATAAGGATGGATCCCTTCCTTCAACCCATGCTAGGGGAGAGGGAAAAAAAAGAGAGAAAAGCCAAAGGCTGTTGCTTTGGCCCTCCTGAGTCTCAAGGGAAAAGCGGATGTTTTGATGTCATGAATTATGGGAAAGGGGGGAGGGGGATGCTGGGTAGAGTCAGTTGGAAACTGGCAGATACCTATGAGAGACAGAGAGACCAATCATAAAGGGTCACTTAGCAGAATCCAATCCCGGGCTTCTAGGTCTCCTGCCCTGAGAAGCAGCACTCACCAGATGGTAGCTCTGGGTGTCCTCTGAGTTGGAATCACTCCAGTATGGTGGTAGGGGGGTCTCCACTGTTGATGGGTGCTGAGGTCTAAAGAGCAGTAGTGAATTAAGACTTGTCACAACCTCCTGCGTCAACCTTTCCTCTTCTCATCCCTTCCAACCAGTTCCCACACTTCATACCCCAAAGCTGGGGATGGGGATGGGGATGGGGATGGGGATGGGGATGGGGATGGGGCATGCAAAGGCAACCAGGGCTCGACTGCCTGTGCAGGGGTTTCCTGGTGAGTAATGCCCGCCAGGAGTGGGCCAGCAGGATGCCAGAGGAAAGGGGACAAGGAAAGCAGAAGTGCAAAAGGACAGAAGTACACCCGATCTTTCTCACACCAAGACCCTTACTTCTGCGGCTATAGGCTGTCGGGGACCAGGGGGCTGCTGCCGACGCCGCTGGAAGTAGGGACGGTTTCGTGGACGTTGGGGCTCAGGCCGGGAGCCATCAGTGGGGCCTTGGCTGGGCTTGGTCTCTCCATCCCCACCTTCTGTGGTAGGCTGTTGGGGTGGCCTGGGGCGGAAAGGCCTAGGAAAAGAAACCAACTGACAGGATCAGGAACTGGGCAGACTCCCTTCCCAGGATTCCCTGTTCTACCCCGATCTGTTCCAGGCTCTAGAATTCCTGTCATTTCACACAGGCCCAACACTGGACCCTGAAGGGGAAGACAAAACAAGTCTTACCTTCGGTACCTGGGCCGGAATCTGGGTGGGGGTACCCGTTCATCTCCCTGCTGTTGGTCACCCTCCAATGGGGCTGTCTCCTTGGGTTCTACCCCATCAGAGCCCTGGGAATATACAAAGGCCTAAGTGGGCTGTGGAGCTCCCGATGTCCTTGGCACTTCCTTGCTCTTAGTTCTACTTCCTCGCTCTTAGTTCTACTTCCTGTGAGGACAGCCTATAGTCTCTGCCCTCACAACTCCACTTCTTTCCATAATGAGGAGAACTAGTTTCCGGGCTGCAACCCTCGTCTCACCTCTATGGGCTGTTGCTGGTTGGGGGGCCGAGGGCCTCGCACAAACCGCCTTCGATAGAAGAAGGGTGGTGGACGCCGTCGTCTAGGTCGCTGCCCTGAGTCCTCTGCCCGCTCCCCTTCGCTGCCAGGTTCTGTCCCACCTGAGGGAGCCTCTGCCACCATGGGTGGTGGGGCAGCCGGGCGAGGCCGAGGAATGAATCTACGGAACCTACGTCGATTGGGGGCATAGCGGCTGCCCTTCACTGGCACCCCCCCAGGCCCAGTTACATTAGCTGCTTCTGCACCCTGGGGAGGTAGAGAGGGAGCAATCAGAATTTGCTCTGACAACAAACACACAGCGCTTACAAACCTGCCAGATCACTGGTGTCCCCCTTCTTCAGGCCCAAGTCCTCTACCTATTACTCCTCAAAACCACTCCTCCTTTCTCCCCTCCCCCGAGGGGCAGCAGAAGGAGTTTGTACCCATCTGAGAAGAAACAACTTGTCCTTAGAAATAACTGCCACATTCCCCCCAGAGTGTAAAGACAGGACAGGATGAGATAGAGAGAGCCACTGTCCCTCCTTCATTCCACAGGACTGACTGAGGGTCCTGCTAGGGCTGGGGTCCCGTGTAGAGAACAGACATGGAAGTGCTTGGTGAACTAAAGAGAAGAAACCCACATGTTACTGGCTGGTGACAGGGATGGGTTCCTTAGGACATGTCCTAGAGCAGCTCTGGAGTTTGACAACATCCAGGTGAGAGAGTACAAGCCCCATTTCCACCACAGCCAGAGGCAGAGCTGGTCCCAGGGGGGCCAAAGCTCCGGCTGACCTCCAGGCCACCCTCCCACAGTCCTGGCCAACTCCACCCCACAGCAGCTCCCAAACCTTCTCTCCTTCCACGACATCAAACTCCACAGTCTCCCCATCTCCAACACTTCGCAGAAACTTCCTGGGGTTGTTTCTTTTAATAGCTGTCTGGTTTGGGGAAAAGTCATGAGAAAGGTAAGGGCAGCAAAGCCAGGATCCCTTGAGCCAGCTTCAGCCTCCACCCAACTCCATTCTTGGTGACACTTTATTGGAGTCTAGGGCTGGAGGGCAGAGCAAGAAAGTGGTCAAAAGTAGTAGGGGAGGGGAGAGCCTGGAGCACAGCTCCACAGTGCCACAAGAAAGGAATATATTAGTAAGGGAAGTCATGAGCTAGAGGTCTGAGGGAGCCACTATCCCCAGGATGTCCTCCCTTCCCCTGTACCCCTCAAGGACTTCAGAACATGGAGGCAGTAAGAACTCAAGAGCAAAACAAAGGCTGAGCCATCTATAGTTGTAAAGTGGGTAAAACGTACTGTGCTTCTTACCTCAATGCCACTGAGCACTTCCACCACAGCAGTGGTTCTCAAACTAGCCAGCATCAGCATCACCTGGGAGCATGTTAAAACAGAGTGCCCGGCCCCAGCCCCAAGTCTGATTAATTCAGTGGCTGGGGCGGGGCCTGAGAATTCAGGTGATGCTGCTGCTGATCCACAGAACACTCGGAAACTCACTGCACCCAAGTGTCTCTGGCCTTTCCCTCAGAAAATTGCCTGATTCCTCCCTGTGGTGTTAACAGGTCCCAGGAGGTAGTGAGCATGCCATGCCTTGAGGGCAACACACACAACTCTGACAGCTGTTTAGCAACTTAAAGAAAGGTGGGCTAATGGTGGTTCATACAGGCACCTGAGGCAGATGAGAGCCAGCTATAGGCAGGCTGTTGTGAGGAGCCAGAGAAACATATTGTGTGCAGCTAGGGGTTATGGCAAAGGCTTCCAAAGAGAGGGCAGGTGCCTCCCCTCAGAAAGCCAACCTAGCTCTTACCTGGTGAACAAAGACATCCTCCTTGGTGTCATTCCTGCAGAACAGGATGGATTGTTAAGGGGGTGATGGGTAAGGCGCTCAGTTCCACTGAGGCCTCCCTAGGTGCCCATTCCCAAGATGGGCCTAACCTCTCCACTCAAGTTCTTGAAGGTATGATGGGACCCTGGGAGCAAGAAGAGCAAGCCACCAGGGCCCCAAAAGCTGGTGCAAAAAGTAGCATGCTGTAAATCCACAGTGAGAAACTAAGGCTTCATAAGAAAAAGATAGGGGGTGGCAGCAAAGGCACCTTGAAGGAGTCAGGGAAGCTTCACCTTCTACCCCAGAGGCACCTCAGAACCTGCTGGTGCCAGGTCTAACTGTCCCTGGCCAATATCCCCTTCTCCCTTTAACCCCTGTTGGGGTTGGAAAATTCCACAGGCTCCTTCCTTCTATGCTCAAGGAGGGAGAAAGCAGGGCCAGAGCCAGGGGTATACAACTGTGAGAAGAGAAGAGGACATTAGGAGCAGTCTCCAGACAGCCACAAAGCCTTCGCCTCCCTCGGCCTGGAGAACCACAGCTCTCCACACAAACTGAACACGGGTGAAAGGAAGTACTCTCAGTCTCTGTCACCATCTTGCCTATGACTCTGGTTTAGTCCCAGGACAGGAGGACTCCTTGCAGGAAGCTGCCTTCCCCAGAACAAATGTTCTAGCTTTAAAGTACTTGGATCTGCACAAAGGTCAGCCTGTAAAGAGGGAACTGAGGTTCCCAGGAGGGCTTGGCTGGGCAGGGTGCCTGAGCTGGGGAAGGCCAGAGTAGGGGGGACCTGGCTTTACTAGGTCAGAATCTGCCACAGCCTCTCCCAGAGTTTGGAAGGGGTGGGGCTGCAACTGAAGCAAAGCAGCAGCCTCTGGCTGGGCAGGCACTCTCCTTCCCTGCACACACAGCTTCCATCCTATCAGTTGGGGGCGTGGTTCAAATGAGCTACAGCTCTTTAAGGGACAGAAGTTTGAGGGTGCCAGCAGTGTTGCCCTTAACCAGGAAATCAGTGAGGACTCCAACCAGGAGCCCCGAACATTCTACCCCAAAGGCACACAGCATGCTATAAATAATGCAGCAACTCCAGAAGGTGAGACAGAGGAGCTGGGAAGGTCAGGGTCAGGTTTGCCAAGTTCCTGGATCATTAATGCTCTGCTGCCCTTGAAGATGTGGGTGCAGTTTCTTCTTGCCAGTAAGCATACATTTGTGCTGTGGTTAAAGACTTTCAACCAGCCTCAGCTGGACATGTGCCTTGGCAGGGGTAGAGATGAAGTAAGGTGTCCAATCCCACAGGTCAGTTCGGAAAAAGACACCCGTTCCTCCCCCTCCCTGGGTTCCTCGGATACCTGTTGATGAATCCGTAACCATTCCGGACGTTGAACCATTTGACAGTGCCCAGGACTTGGATTGCTGCCAGGCAGAGATGCAGTGGGGATAGTAAGATGGGGGAAGAGACTGAGTTGGGCTGAGTTTTGAGAGAAAACTAAGCTAAAATCTAACCTGCCTCTCTAATGAGCTGCAAGTCAACCACATTTAACTGGAAGTGTCAAAGTACTATTACCCTAGTTCTAAAAGGAAAAACACACAGGGGTTTCAGACTCTCAACCCCATGTTCTTCACATCCTACGAAGTTCAGGCCTTTCACCTAGAACCGGGTACTCACCTGGTCCACCCTCAGGGTCAAAGCCCAACAGCCGTTCATTCTAGCCCTCCTAAATTTAAGGGACCCCATTCACTTGCTTCCCAAGCTCAGAGGTTTACCTAACAAGAACCGGAGTCAACTACAAGTATCCCGCAAACAGGGGCGTGGCCAGACCCTAAGGTTTTATTTTTCTACCCAAAGCCTTAGCTGAACCTGCCTGCCCCGCCCTCCGGCTCATGAAGGTGCAGCAAGATTTCCCTCCAGCGGAATCCACTAATAGTTTGTTCGGCAGCTCCAGGACCATTTAGTCCTTTGGGCTAGGCCTACCTTCGGCTTTCCAAACCCTCTTGCCCCTCCCCCAGCCCGCCGACCCTCAGAGCCGCCCTAGCGCGTGCCCCCCCCTCACCCAGCACCGGCTTGTCCGCCTGACTCCGGGCCGGGGGCGCGGGAGTCCCCGAGGCCGCCGTCGCCTGGTTGCCAGGGGTGCGAGGGCCGGGCGCTGAGGGGGTCCCAGCAGCGGGGCCAGAGGCGGCTCCGCCCCCGCCGCCCGCCCCGCCGCCTGCTTTCTGCGGCTCTCCCGCGGGCACCGGTACCACCACCGCTACCACCCCTGCCGCCGTCGCGGGCACCGTCGCCGCCGGGGCCGCTGTCGCCACCACTGCCGCCTCCGCCTCGCTCATCCCGCCGGGTCCAGTACCGGCCCCCGCCGCCACCGCCTCCTCCGCCGCTGCCACCACCACCACCCCGGCCCCTCCCCCCGGCTCGCGGACCGGCCACCCCGCTCGGTCCTCGCGCCCCGAGCCTCGCCCGCACGCCTGCCGCGGGCCAAGAGCCGAGACCAATCGCAGTCCGCTGAAGCGGTGCGCTCAGGTCCCGCCTCCCGGCCGCCGGCCAATCGTAGCCGCGCAGCCCTCAGGCCCGCACGCCAGCCCCGCCTCCCGGACTTCGCTCTGAAGCTGCGGCCCCCTCCCGCAACTCCGTAAGTACACCTGGGCCCCGCCTCTCCGTCGTCACGTGATACATTCGGCCCAGCCCATTGGCCAGTGACTCGTTTCCCCTCCCCCCTCCGCCCCTTTCCACCGGCCGCGGGAAATCAAACTGGCTGGTGGCGCCCAACGGCCACCTGGCTGCTGCGCGCAAGGCGGGGCCGGGGCGAGCCTCCGAGGTTGCCCCTGACGACCCCGGGTGGGGGTAGCGGCCTGCAGCCGCGGTTCTGCAGCGAGGGGGGCCCGCTGGCCTCCATTCTTCAGACGGTCGGTGCCCGGACTCTACTCTCCATCCCCTACCGCCCTGGGTACCTTCCCGTACAGAACTCTGTCCACGCACACTCCAGGGCAGGCACAGTGACTATCACAAGCAGAACCCCTCGTTTTTATGTTTTTAGGGTTTTTGAAACAAAGGTCTCTGTAGCGCAGCCTGGCCTTGAGCTCCTGATCCTCTTGCTTTCGCCTCCCCAGTGCAGCCTTGCTGAGTTCGAAGTCTGCTTGGGTCATATAGTGAGTTCTTGAACAGTTTGGGCTACAGTGAAAGACAATGTCTCAAGAAATGGGGGGTGGGAGGAGAGAAAGCGCAGCTCTTTCCTTAGATTTAATAAAATATCCATACATGTAGCCAACACCTGTAATTCCAGCACTCTGAAAGCCAAGGCAAGAAGATTCACTAGTTTGAGGCCAGGCAGGGCTCGCTCATATGTTAAAAACAAGCAAACCAAACGACTTTGTTTTTGCTCCAGGAAAGTTCTCTTAAGCCTACTCTGGGTAACCTGGCCTTCTGACCCTCTTGCCACAGTTCTGGTGTCTCCCACCGAGTACTTTCAGATTTTCTTAGGTTCAGGATTGTAGGACCCCTGACTCACCAGCCTTGTACATGCAGTTTGCTTAAAACTTGCTATCTTTGCGTCTTGGGGGTGGGAGAGTGTCTCTCCAAGTATCAACTATCCTATCTTATCGTGACTTTTTTTTTTAAAAAAAATGGTTTTGACGGTTTATTTCCTTTAATGTTCTGAACACACATTAGGCTGTAAACTCCACAGCAGTAAGACTTTAGTAGTCTTGGCATCTGGAACAACGCACCACCGATCAGAATAAGTGTTGGTTCCCAATCTGCAGACGGCTCTAAGTCACTCTTTCCGAGGGCCGCCTCCTGCACATGAGAGCACATGGGCGACACTATACAGAGTTCATTTTTATCTGGTACAGCACCCTCACCCCCCTGGGAGTAGCATGGGTGAGCCGCTGCGCTGATCCGCGCTCCCCTAGTGCGCTCTGGCAGTGCCCGCTACGCCGATGGCTCCGGTATGATTTCTCTCCCTGTCCCAGCGCGCCCTCTGCTGGCAGCTCCTGGGGTCTACCTAGTCATAATTCCAACAGCAAACTTGACCCCCTCTGGTCCTTTCAGAGCTGAGGATTGTGATTTTTAGGGCATCAGGCATAGTGAACAGAAAAAGAGAAGAGACAAAAAAAGAGCCAAATTGCTAGAGAGGCAGTAGATACACAGAAACGACCACTTCCTTACACTGTTAAAGCCTCTAACCCTGACCTCGAAAAGAGAGATCCCAGTTGAGGAAGGCAATCAAGATATCTCACTGCTGCAACAGAAGAATCGGGAAGGTGTTGAAGGTACGGAGGAGCTCAGGTGTGGGCCGAATAATGAGTTCAAGAATGAATGGAAGCCCACAAGCAGAGGTGAGCCCTTTTTGTTTTAAGATTAAGAAACTGGCAAAGACCGGGAATGTAGCTCAGTTAGTGGAACGCTTGGCTATTGTTCACAAAACCCCGAGTGTTGGCAACCAGAGAGGTGGTTCCAGGTGCTCTTGCAGAGGACCTGGGTTCATTTCCCAGCACATATGGTGGCTCTCAACCATCTATATAACTCCAATTCTAAGAGATCTGATGCCTTTTTGGGAACCAGGCATCTGCATGATGCACATACATGCATGCAGAGGAAACACCCATTAAAAGTAAATCTTAGAATATTTTTCTATTTTTTTTCATGTGTGTGAGAGAGGGTTTCTCAATGTAGCTTTTGCTGTCCTAGAACTTGCTCTGTAGACCAGGCTGGACTTGAACTCACAGAGATCTGCCTGCCTCTGCCTCCCAAGTGCTAGGATTTAAGGCATGCACCACCACTACCTGGCTTCTAAAACTATTCTTAATAAATTAAAAATGTGTTGTGGTGCTGGGCCTTGTACATGTTAGACAAACACTCTACTGTTGGGCTATAACCCAGCCTCTTAAACTGTTTAATTGGTTTTCAATTTGGTTGTTTTGAGATAAAATCTCACTCTGAAGACCAGGCTGGGCTTTGAACCACCTGCCTCTGCTTCTTGAGTGCTGAGATTAAAGATATGTGCTACCATGAAGCAGAGGCTCTTTTTTTTTTCTCATCTAAGATATTTGTGGATGACTTTTTTTTTCTTTCTGTCTTTCCTTTTTGGGGATCCTGGCTAACTGTCCCACTAAGCTATATCCCCGAACTTTCTTGCCCAATTTTTACATTTTTTTTCTTCTTCTAGAGACAGGGTCTTATTAAGCTGCTCAAGTTGGCCTTTAACTCTTTCTGAAACTTAGGTAGAACTTGGCCTTTTGACCTTCCCACCTCAGTCTACTGCCTAGGCTTCCTTACCATTTACCCCTTCCACAACCCCAGCTTCCCTGCACATTCAGCTTGTTCTCCACCAATCTCAAGTCTCTAGCATCATCAGGGCTAGCTGTGTTCTCTTATCTCTTGTCTGTCATCTTATTTAGTCTCTGGCTTTGCCGATCACTTTCTTTTTCATTTATTAAACTTTATATTTATTAGCTAGGTTTAGTGGTACACACCTTCAGTCCCAGCATTCAGAAGGCACAAGCAAATGGATCTCTGTGAGTTTGAAGCCAGGCTGGTATACATAATGAGTTCTGGGAAAACCAGGGTAATATAGAAAGACCATGCCTCATAAATAAATAAATAAATAAATAAATAACACTTATTAGGGACTGGAGAGATGGCTCAGTGTTTAAGAGTGCTTGCTGCTCTTGTAAAAGAAAAAAAAAGCAAAAACAAACAAACAAACAAACAAAAAACACAGCTTTGGTTTGCAGCATCCACGTGGTGGCTCATAACCATCCAACTTAGGTTCCAGGGGATCTGTCGCCCTCTATTAGGTGTCTTTAGGCTCTGCAAGCATGTAATGCACTTGCATACTTGCAGGTAAAATATAATTTTATTTTATTTTATTCTTGGTCTTTCGAGGCAGGATTTCTCTGTGTAACAGAGCCCTTCCTACCCTGGGCTAATTTTGTAGACCAGGCTGGCTGTGAACTCACATTGCTCCACCTGCCTCTGCCTCCCAAGTGCTGGGATTTAAGGCTTGTTCCACCATGCCCTTGCTGCATTTTTTTTTTTTTTTTTTCTAAATTACACTCACTTATTGGAGCAACACATGCCAGAGTGCATCAGAGAACAACTTGCGGGAGTCAGCTCTTTCCTTCCACCATGTGGGTCTTGTGGAAAAGGCTCAGGTGGTGATGCTTTGCGGTAAATGTCCTGACCTGAGGAGCCAGCTCACCAGCTCTAAGTGCCCACTTTCTCATGGCTCTCAAGCCTGTGTCTTTCATCCCCAGGCCTTTTCATCTCCAACAGACCCTGAGCACAGTCCTCTTAGTCTTCTGAGCACAAACAAGCTGGAGTTCCACTCTTCTTCCCTCTACTGAATTAGGTTCCCAGCATGTGACCACAACCCCCACTCCTGGCTAGTCCTCCGAGCCTCACTTTTAGAATAATCTCCTCTGGATGCCAAGGTTTAGCAGAACAAAGGTGAAGATTGGTGGCATTTATTTAAAATATTTCAATGATTAAAAAGCTGGGGTCATTTCAGTTCCCTCACAGCGCAGACGTCCGGCTACTTTCCTTTCCAACTTGCTTTTTGTAGCCTAACTGGTTTTCCCTCCCATGTCTTCTCCACTGCTTAGAGGAGAATGGCTAAGATGGCATCTTGCTATGTAGCTCTTCTTGGCCTGGGACTCAGTACCGAGTCAGGCTAGTCTTTAACTGGTGGAGATCCTTCTGCCCCTGCCTCCCAAATCCTGGGATTAAAGGCGTGTTCCACCCACCCTCCCAGGCTCTCTTGCCTCTCTTTCAGTGAATGTCTTCTCCTGTCTCTGGCTGCAGGATTGGCACATACCTTGACCTCTGTCATTTCCTCTTCCACTCCCTCCCTCCCACTCACTTCTTAGCTGCGGTCCCTAGAACTAGGAGTACTGTGCTAAGGCCTTCCCCTTTCTCCATCCACCTCCACTTCCTCCCATCCCTTAAGTCTGATACTCTTACTTAACCACCTCTGTCTTGAGACCCCTGTCTCATATTTCTCTTTCTAACTTGTAGTAACACATAATAGAAGTTCATTCCACGCCATCCTAGAAGGCCAAAACCAAGGCAGTCTCAGTGTCTCTTAGAGGTACTGGGTTCTGCTCCCAAGGAGATACCTTTCTTGGTTTTTTTTTTTTTGTTTTGTTTTTTTTTAAATTAATCAATTAATTAATTTATTTATTTTTTATTTTTTGGTTTTTCAGACAGGGTTTCTCTGTGTAGCCCTGACTGTCCTGGAACTCACTCTGTAGACCAGGCTGGCCTCAAACTCAGAAATCCACCTGCCTCTGCCTCCCAAGTGCTGGGATTAAAGGCGTGCGCCACCACTGCCCGGCTCTTGTTTTGTTTTTAATTAATTAATTATTAATCCATTAATTTAATGTTCTATATATGGGTGTTTTGCCTATGTGTATGCTTGTGCACTATGTACATGCAGTGCCAAAAGAGGGTGCCTGATCCCCTGGAATTAGAATTACAACCCATTGTGAGCCACCATGCAGGTGCTGGGAACCAAACCCAGGTCCTCTGCAAGAGCAGCAAGTGCTCATAACCACTGAGCCCTCTCTCCAGCCCACTTTTGTGTTTGTTAGGGTCTCACTATGCAGCCACTGGCTTGCAACTCACTATGTAGCCCAGGCTGGCCTCAAAGCAGGCAGAACCACTGCCTCTGCCTCCCAATACCAATGGAAAGCATGGACCACCTCACCTTGCTGTATTGTCTGTCATTTGTTTTTTTCCTCCAATGAGTTGCCTTGAGCACTGCCCTCACATGGCAGAGAGAATTGAAGGACCCAGATGGTTCTAAGCCTGCTTTGAACAGGCTTTGACAAATCAATTGATTCATAATGTCAGAGAAGAATTACAGTATACTGTGCCCCCTGTGCCCTTGGTGAGTTAAGTGGTGTGGATGCTTTAGGTTATCTGGTACCTGCAGTAACCATGGAAAGAGGTGACTGTGGAAATTATCTTTCTTCCTTTTTTTTTTTTTTTCCAGTTTTAGAGATCAACCCAGGGACTCAGATATATTTAACAAGTGCATTACCTACGGCTGAGATACATTCACAGCCATCAGTTTGTGTCTGGCTGATTGGTTTGGACTCCTAATTTTTGTTGTTTTTGTTTGTTTGATTAATTTTTTTCTAATTTTATGCACATGGCTGTTTTGCCTGCATATGTGTCTGTGCACCACATTGTGTCTGTTGCTTTCTGAATCCTGAAGAGAACATCAGGTCAGAACCAGAGTTGCAGATGGTCATGAGCCACCAACCCAGGTCCTCTGAAAGAGCAGCCAATGCTCTTAACCTTTGAGCCATCTCTTCAGTCCCTTTTGGCTCTTGTTTGTTTAACATGTATTCTCTCTCTCTCTCTAACCCTCTCTCTCTCTCTCTCTCTCTCTCTCTCTCTCTGTGTGCGTGCATGCGCGCTCGCGCACATAGCACAGTGATGGAGACTGAAGAGAACTGCTTGCAGCAGCTTATAGTGGGTGAGTTCTGGGGCTACAATACAGGCTTTGTGGCAAATAACCACTGAGCTGTTGCTTCAGCCCTATTTTTATTTTTTAGATTTATTTTATTTATTTTTATGTGTATGGGTGCTTTGCCTGCATGTATATCTGTGCACCATGTGTGCAGTGCCAGGAGAGGCCAGAAGAAGATGTTGGATACCTTGGAACTGAACTCTTGTAGGTGCTGGAAATTGAACCTGGGCCCTCTGGAAGAGCAGCTAATGATTTTGACCATGGAACCATCTCTGTAGCCCTGGTTTTGTTTTGACACGGGGTTTCCTATAGCCCTGGCTGTCCTGGAACTCACTCTGTAGACCAGGCTGGCCTCGAGCTCA
The DNA here is from genome assembly GCA_019843965.1 of Rhynchomys soricoides. NCBI lineage: Eukaryota > Metazoa > Chordata > Mammalia > Rodentia > Muridae > Rhynchomys > Rhynchomys soricoides. Next base: position 2,070,740 of record JADRCH010000210.1, on the reverse strand, counting down.
GAAATCCACCTGCCTCTGCCTCCTGAGTGCTGGGATTAAAGGCGTGCACCACCACTGCCCGGCCTTGCAACCCTAATTCTCCCTCTTTCTTTTTCCAAGAGCTTAGATTATAGTAATTAGATTATAGTCATTAGATTATAGTCATTAGATTATAGTCATTAGATTATAGTAATTAGTAATGCAAACAAGCCCTAGCTGAGATTTAAAAAAAAAAAAAAAGATTTTATTCTGTGTATTTGTGTATAGGCCGCCTCCACTTCCATCCACACCATATATCACATGGAACTTGATTAGGAGCTGAGTTTTATCTCTTTCAGCTCAGACATTCTCCTAAGCTGACAGCTGGAAAGCTCTAGGGCCCCCTGCCTTGCTCAAGACCTGCTGCATTTGATGAGAGACTTCTGTCTGTCTTGAAATGACCCCTCCTCTCATCTGAGTCTCACTATCTCTAGATCCTGTCTCTCCTTCCTTCTTACATCCATCTCTTTCCCCGATTCTCTCTGCCCCTGCCTGGTTCATACCACCAGCACAACTCCTTTGTGAAACAGCAGCTGCCTATGCCTTCTTGGCTCCCTTGCACCCCAGTTTATTTTCAGTGAAGCAGTCATCACTACTCTGTTCTGATGTCATAATTGTTCCATTAGCAGTTGATATTTTCAAGTTCATATTTTGTTTCCTTATGGCAGTAGGGGTTGAACCTAGGGCCTTAGGCTTGCTAAGCAAGCCTTCTACCACTGAGACCTCATATCAAGAGCATCCCAAACCATGGGCTTGTTGGTCTCATATGACCCAGGATAGATATGAATGCATCCAAGAACAAAACTGTAGACTTACAGACCAACAGTGGTGGTCCACACTTTCATCCCAGCACCAGGGAGGCAGAGGCAGGTGGATCTCGGAGTTTGAGGCCAGCCTGGTCTACAGAGCAAGTTCCAGGGCAGCCAGGGCTACACAGAGAAACCCTGTCTCAAACAACCAAAGTTACAACCCAGATGGATTCTGTTATGTAGCAACAGCAACAACAAAATTGTTTACTGATGGCAAGTTTATTAAGCAGTATGTGGAGACCATGGCAGATATATTCCTGAAAAAATAGTGAATATTTCTAAAAATCAGGTTGTCACCAGACTATACAGGTAGGCCAATTGAAGAAACTGGAAAAATCTACTGAAAAAAGTTTGGAGAATAGAGCCATTAATTTGAAAGTTTATGCTGTGCTGACAGACCACAGCAGTGCTGCTGCAAATACAGTTGAAGTTGCTCTTTTATTAGTGGTACTGATGATGGATGGAATGTCACTGAACAAATGGCTCTAACTTTTTAAAAAAGATGTATTTATTTATTTGTTTTATGTATGTGAATACACTGTTACGTCTTCAGACACACCAGAAGAGGGCATCGGATCCCATCACAGATGGTTGTGAGCCGCTGGGAATTGAACTCAGGACCTCTGGAAGAGCAGTCAGTGTTGAGCCATCTCTTCAGCCCCACTAATGGCTTCCTTAATGCCATTAGAAGACATGGCTAAGGGGGGGAGGGATGCTCAAGAGTTAAGAGCACACACCACTCTTGCAGAGGAGCCTTCAATCCCTATGTTGGGAACTCATGGTCTATCACTTCAGTTCCAGGAGGAGTCAATGCCTCTGATCTCAGAAGGCACCTGTACCCACATGCACCCCCTCTAACTCTCTCTCTCAATCTTTTTCTCTCTCTCTCTGTCTCCCTCCCTCCCTTTCTCCCCCCCTCTCACTCTATGTCTCTCTGTTTCTCTCTCTTTCTTGGTTTCTCTCTCATACACACACATATCGCATATACACAGATTCACCACACACATATACTAAGTGCACATTCATACTACACATGATCGTACCACACGCACACAATACACACACCCCACAGATAGATACACCACATACACACATGAACACTACACACATATACATATGTATACCACACACCACCCATAAACACACTACATACACATGTGCACCACACATACAAATACACCACATATACATCGCACACATATACCAGACACTGCATATACTATACATACATCTCACAACAAAATCAGGAAATATATACAAATCAGTAAAAGGATATATTTAGGTGATTTTCTTTGTCCATTGTCAGCCATATCTAATATAGTTACTTATCAAGCCCAGGGGTGGTAGATAAAAGAGGGACTTATAAAATCAATAGAAGAAGCTGGGTGATCGTGGCAGATGCCTTTGATCCCTGCACCCTAGAAGTAGAGACAGCCGATCTCTGAGTTCCAGGCCAGCCTGATCTACAGAGTGAGTTCCAGGACAGCTAGGGTGATCCAAACAAACAACCAAAAAGAAGACGACAATGAAGCATTTGCTACCCCAAACTTAGTTTAATGAAGTGTCATTACATAGTACATAAAAAATTTTTTCATGGGCTGGAGAGGTGGCTCAGCAGTTAAGAGCACTTTCTGAGGCAGATTTCTGAGTTCGAGGCCAGCCTGGTCTACAGAGTGAGTTCCAGGACAGCCAGGGCTATACAGAGAAACCCTGTCTTGAAAAAAAAAAAAAAAAAAAGCACTGTCTGCTCTTCCAGAGGTCCTAAGTTCAATTCCCAGCAACTGTATAATAATCTATACTGAGATCTGATACTTTCTTCTGACATGCAGGTGTACATGCAGATAAAGCACTCATACACAAAATAAATAAATCTTTAAGAAGAAAAGAAAAAGAAAAGCTTCATGTGTAAAAGTGTTAAAAAATGGGAAATGGAGGGCTGGAGAGGCTGTTAAGAACGCTGGCTGCTCTTCCAAAGAATTCTGTTTCAATTCCCAGCACCCACCTGGCAGTTCACAACTGTCTGTCACTCCAGTTCCAGGGGATCTGACACCTTCACACAGACATATATATAGGCAAAACAGCAATGCACATAAAAAATAAAAAGGAATCATCAAAAATGTAACCAACTTAAAAAAAAAACAATGGAGAATGGTCTCACAAATCATCATGACTGTGAATTTCCTAAGGGCCAAAGACTTAACACCAATTCCAAGTAGTCTTTATAAGTATTGATGTTGACCATGGCAACACTGCTGACATTTTGGAAGTGATGGCTACATCAGTGCCAACTTCTGGGAAGATTTTATGATCTGAAACTCATTTTCATTTACCATATCAAAACCAGATTTTGTGCCAAGTTACCGATGCCATGTTTGAAATTCTGAAGGTGGCCAAAGGACACTGTAAGTACTGCAAGTGAAAGCTCAAACAGGAGCTTCCCTCAGTGTTGTCTCAATGTCGCCAGGGTGAGACCCGCCTGGCCTGTAGCCATAGACAATCGTGAATTCCCAATTACAGCTTTGTAGCCCAGTGCCCAGCTAAGATAAACAATGTTATCCATTTTGACACATTAGTCAAACACAGTCCTGTGGGCAGTGAAAAATATGTAGGGCTTTCTATTAATTAATTAATCAATCTACTTTCTCTTCCTTTCTTGAGACAGTTTCTTACTATGTAGCTCTGGCTGTTCTAAAATCCTATGTAGAGTTAGCTTGCTTTAAACTGACAGGGATCCCCCTGCCTCTTCCTCTCAGTGCAGAGATTATAGACAGGCATCACCATGCCTAGCTCCACTAAAATATCTGAACATATTTTTTTCTTTCTATTTTTTATTTGGGGGGGATTATGTTTTGGTTTGTTTGTTTGTTTTGAGACAGGGTTTCTCTGTGTAGCCCTGGCTGTCCTGGAACTCTATAGACCAGGCTGGCCTCAAATTCAGAAATCCACCTGCCTCTGCCTCCCAAGTGCTGGGATTAAAGGTGTGCTCCACCGCTGCCCGGCTATTTGGGGGGATTATGATATAATCACAACACTTCTCTCTTTCCGTTCCTCCCTCCAAACTCTTCCAAGTAACCACACACTCCATTACCTGCTCTCCCGATCCTCCTGAGCATCTTTTTTCTAGGTCCTGTCTTTCCACCTATCCCTGGCTCCACGGTGATACCTTACCCATGGCATCATTTTTGGCAGAACTCATATTTGTAAGTAACTATTTTCAAGAATGAAGCATACTAAGAATTCAAACCAAAAGTGTGCTGAGGAGCACCATGGGAACTCACAGAATTACAGCTAACGTTCATGGACCCAGATGTTGATGCAGTAATTTTTCAAATACACTTTCAGATATCCCACTAGTTTTATGTTACCTTCTTTTACTTTACTATTTGTGTGTGTGAATGTGGATAACATATGTATGTGGATGTGTGTGTTCCATGACATCCATGTGAAGGTCAGAAGATTTTCCTTCTACTGTGAGTTCTGGATATTGAACTTGGGTTGTTAGGCCTATGTGGTAAGCATCTTATCCACTGAGCTATCTCACAGGTCTTCTTTTACTAATTATTTTTAGCCTGAGTTTCACTATGTAGCTAGCCCTGACTAGCCTAGAACTAGCAATATAGACCAAGTTGACCTTAAATTCACAGAGATCTGTCTGACTTCTAACTCCTTATATCCAGAGTGTAGGGGTTAAAGGTGTGTGCCGGGCTGGAGAGACGGCTTAGTGGTTAAGAGAACTGACTGCCTTTCCAGAGGTCCTGAGTTCAGTTCCCAGCAACCACATGGTGCCTCACAGCCATCTGTAATGGGGTCCGATGCCCTCTTCTGGTGTCTGAAGACAGTGATGTACTCACATGAATAAATAAACCTTTAAAGGTGTGTGCCACCGCACACAGCTTTTTTTTTTTTTTTTTAACATTTATTTTCAGCCAGATATTGTCCTAGCATTTGAAAGGCAGAGGCAGGCAGATCTCTGTGAGTTCGAGGCCAGCCTGGTCTACAGAGTGAGTTCCAGGACAGCCAGGGCAACACAGAGAAACCCTGTCTCAGAAAACCAAAAATAAAATAAAATGAAAACATATTTTAAAATACTAAGTGTGCTCAAGGAGTAAAGCATCTGCCACACAAGGTGATGACCTGGGTTCGAGTCTCCAGAACTCACAGGAAATTGGGAGAAGTGATATATATCTGTAGTCCCAAATGCTCTTACTTGAGATGGGAGGTGCAGACAGGAGAATCCAGGAATTTTGGGGGCTAGCTAGTAGGCCATATGCATCAGTATAGAACAAAGTGACCCAGTTTCAAATGGGGTGGAAGACAGGGCCTCTAAGCTGAAGTTGTCTTCTGATCTCCACACAAGGTGCATGAATGTGTACACTCACACACATACACACATCATACAAAGATTTTTTTAAAACTCAGGTCTAGAGAGATGGTTCAGTACTTAAAGAGTATTTGCTGCTCTTCCAGAGGATGGAGTTCAAGTTCCTAGCTCCCATGTCAGATAGCTTGTGGCTATCGATAACTCCAGCTCTGGAACCTTTAGCCTCTGTGGGTGCCAGCATTTACACGCCTACACACACCACCAGCACTCAGCCTCATAGAAAGTTTAAGGCCAGCATGAAGTACACAATACCCTTCCTTTAAAAAAGAAAGAAAGAAAGAAAGAGGGAACCCAGTGTGATGGTGAATAAGTTCTATCTCAGTACTTGGAAGCAGAGGCAGGAGAATTTCTATGAGTGTGAAGTCAGCCTGGTCTATATGAGTTCCAGGACAGCCAGAGCTATATGGTGAGTCCGTGTCTTAAAGGGGGTAGAGGGCATTCTCTTAGTGCCCCTCCCTTCCTCAGGGGTTCTTTCTTTTCCTATCAAATCTATTTAAATTATGCTAAACAAACAAACAAGCAAACAAACTGGTAAGGGACATAGGCACAGTGGTGATCATTGCTGAACATTCACAGGCCCTAGATTCAACTCCCTGGTACCATCAAATAAATTAGCAAGTACAGTTTAAAGCTTTTGTGCTTTAGTATCTGAAGAAGTGTGCTACTATTAATTTTAGAATAGTTTTTATAATCTGCCAAAAGATTCATCTCTACTCCTCCTCCCTTACGGTCATTAACAGTCCATTCCCTAAATCCTTTGCATTAGTCAACCACTAATATATTTTATTTCTGTGGACTGTGTTTGTGATATTTAGAGCCCTATTAATTTTAGTTACTGCCTCTGAAGTAATAGCCCTAGCCCCAAGCTTTGCACCATTTGGCTCTCATAGTCATATGTATTCAGTAGTTCATTTCTTTTTCAGTGCTGGGACAGAATTTTAAAATAGGGTTTTACTATGTAACACAGGCTGGCAATCTTCCTGTTTAGCCAGGAGACAGGATTACAGGCATATATTACCACACCCAGAGAATGACTTTAAACTTCCAATTCTCCATCCTCTGCCTCTACATTTTATGTGCTGGGATTACAGAGAGGGTGACAGGCACTGTTCCTGGCTGGGAACTGGAGTACTTAGGCCACCATAGCCTTGAACTACTGATCTGAGGATCTCAGCTTTCTCAGTGCTGGTATTCCACAGAGAAAGACAGAACGTTCAGGGAAATTGACTGAGAGATCTAGGGTGAATGGTTCTATGTGCTACAACAAACGTAATGACTCGAACTAGTGTTTGTAAGCATTCCAGTGAGTTGGAAATTAAGATATCATTTAATATCCTTGTTTCGTGGTAAGGAAATTAAAGTACAATAATTTGAATGATTTCTCAAAATTTCAGGTGGCAGTGCATACCTTAAATTCCAACATTTGGGAGGCAGAAGTAGGTGGATCTTTGTAAGCTCAAGGCCAATCTGGTCTACATAGTTAGTTCCAGGACAACCAGAGCTGTGAGAAACCCTGTCTTGAAAAACAATAAAACAAACCACCACCACCAACAAAAAAGGTTTAGATTCCTAGACCAGATTTTTTGTTTTGCTTTTGAGTCATGGATTCACTCTGCAGACCTGGCTGGTCTTGAACACATTGAGACCTACCAGGCTCTCCTAGGATTAAGGGCTACAACACACCTGCATTCTTCTAAGGAGTAAAAATCCTGATAGCTTGTCTTTAGAGAAAGTCCAAGTAATTTAGCATTGCACTGTTTTTGTTTTCAATTCTCCTGCTCCAGTTTCCCAAACTCAGAGATTACAGGCATCATAAACTTCAAGATCACCTTTACATGCTGTCTTTATAACAAGTCTCCTGCCTCAGCCTCCTAAGGATCTGCCACTACAGTCTGTGCCTCCTCGTCCAGAACCACTCTTCTCACATGGAGTTTGACTTTTGAAGAAACATTAGCCATTTCCTTTTAGAAACCTCAAGTCCACTTGGGAAAACAATCAGGAACGCTATGTAATTATCTTTATTTAAGATTTAGAATGGAAAAGCTTCTATACGAACCATAGGGACCAAGACTAACCAGGGTTTAGACAAGATGGTGGCTTGTATCGTATAGCACTTGCTACTGAAAGAAACGATAGCCAAGCCAAGACGGTAGTAATCCGACCACACAAGCGTGGGAGGAGAGTCTCCCAGGGAAAGCAGTGTCTTGAGCACGTGCAAAGCTGGGATAGCCTTTCGGAGAAGAGCAGCACACCTAACTAGGCAGGTTCTCTGAAACGTGTTTGTGAGTTCTTCAATTCCAGTTAAAGCCGAGGAGTGGCGCCTGCTCAGACGCATGCGTTCTTGACGCCGCAAGTAGCACAGTGGCATGGTCTTTTCAACACTCAGCGTACGGACGACGTCTGAGGTGGAAGGGGCGTTTAGGATTCCTAACACGCATGCGTTGAGACCCAGGCGTTTCCTTCGGAGGGTGTGGAGTGCAGGGTTCTTTATTGCGCAGCCGCAATGGTTGCCCTGTAGAGCGAGCTGTCGATCAAGGGAGGGAAGAAGAGGTTGAAGGGATTAAAAAAAAATAATAATAAAATAAAAGCCCAAAACACGGTGCGCCTGCGCATTGCCGACTAGTTGAAAGCGCTACGGACTGGAAAGGGGCGGGGTCACGTGTGTGCGTCATTGAATGGGTAGGTGGGAGAGAGGGTGGAGATCGGGGAGGGTCCATGCGCTTGCGCAGTGCGGGGGTGGAAGGTAGTGGAACTACCTAGCACGCTTGCGCGGCTGTCATAGGGCTGCTTGGTTGGTCAGTGGGGAGTCGGCGCCTGCGTACTAAGACCCGTGTGCAGCAGCGGCGGCGGCGGCGGCGCTAGAGGCGGCGGCGGCGGCGGCAGCAGCAGCAGCACAGTAGCGGGTTCGGAGGCAGCAGTTAGGCTCGCGGCGAGCGGACCTGGTCGAGTCAGTGCGTTCGCGCGAGGTGAGAGCGGGCAGGGCGCGCCTGCGCGTAACCTCGGTTTGGACCAGGAATGAGACACGGAACTACGCGGGGGTCGGGGAGGGGGGCAGAGGGGAGCGGCGGCTATCGCCGCACGGGTTCGGTGAGGGAGCGGCGCGAGGTGTGGAGAGACGGGCGCAGGGCCCGGTTGGCGCGAGGGGTGACGGTTGGGGCCGGCCGGGTGACGTTGGAGCGACGCAGGGCGGGGGACGGCGAGCCGCGAGGCCGCCACGCGGGAGAGGCCGCCAGGCGGCCACGCCGGGGCGAGGGCCGGGGGCCAGATCGGCCCAGACAGGGCAAAGGCTCCTGTGCCGTTGAGGACCGGCGCTGTGCGGCCACGTGAGGTGGGGGAGGGGGCTGTTCGGTGAGAGGGCATGTGGAAGGGGTTGGCGGCCGGCGGGGGGAGGGGAGACGGCATGGTCCTGGCCTGGCTCAGCTTTGGGGCAGGGGCGGCCGTAGCACCGGAAGTGTTCCCCATTGGAGGCTGCCCTCGGGGTCCGAGGCCATGCGGCCGAACATGGACCGGGACCGCATGGCAGCCCGGGACCCCTCCCCCCTGGCCCGGGCCACCGGAAGCCCCGGACGACCACATGGTGGGCGCGAGCCGGCAACCCCCAGCGCAAGGAGGTCTGGTCTTTTTTGGGTTTCTACGGAGCCTTGTATTTTGGTGTGCGGGAGAGACCCTACCCTTGGGTCTCAATCATCCCGCAGGGCCCGTTGCAGGCATATGTTAGTGTTCCCCAGCCTCATGGGCCTCTGGAGCTCATCCCTCAGCCTTCATGTGAAGTGAGACGTCCAGCCAGATGTAAGTGGCACTACTTTGCTGGGGAAAAGTGGGGAAACTGAGAACGATTGGATTGAAGCCCAACTCTTTCTCGGCCCGTGCCGACAGCGCCTAAAAGTAGTGAGCTTCTAGTGAGCTTCTAGTTCCCCCTGCGGTGATCTTCTATCTTCACCTTGCCAATGCCTTCCCTGTTATGTTTTGTTTGGGAGTTACTGTGTTTTAGAGTCCTTAACTCTACCAGGCTAGTACGATATCTATTACTACTACCAATCTTTTGCTTTCATTTTATTGTCATTCACCACCCCTCACTCCCCCACTTTCTACTGACTGTACAGGCTGGGCCTGAAAAGCCGACAGGACTGGTGCATCCTGGGAAAAGTGGGAGGGCCATCGACAAAAGGCTGAGTTCCCTTCGGGAACTGAGATCGAAATATTTGGCAGTGGGATCATTTAGGAAACTACTTTCTCTCCCTTGACTGCATCTGCAAGTGCATGTTGGAGGCGGGAATCCCCCAAAGAGGCCTTGTGGTTTCCTGTACCAATGACTGGCTTGTGTGTGGACAGGGTGGGGGGGGGTGTAACAGCTGGGTGGGGCCTTGTCCTCCGTCTCCACCCCTTCATTAGCCCCGCCCTTCAGCTGGCTCATAGCTGCTCACCTAATTATAGTCCTGGCAATGTGTGGGGAAGAGGGGGTGGTTGGTTTCAGTGGCAAGTAACACCTGAGTACTACCCACTCCCAGGAAGTAGCCCTATCCTCATCTCTGGGATTTGGCATCCCAACTCCCAGGAGACTTCCTTTCCCTAGCCACAACTTTAGATTTCATTGTGGGAGCCTTGGGGGTCCCAGCTGTTCCCCCCGCCCCATACACTGCTCTTCAGTATGTTTGACTCCAGTTTCAAAGCAGGAAATCCAACTTTATTTAGGTGGGTAATGGAATAAAGGGAAGTGGAACAGTGTTTTAGGGAGGGGTGGGATAGATTAGCAATCTTGTTAACCTCCATCGTTACTGACCCTAGTTCTCTTCTTGGCTTTAGTTGGAATCGAAGCCTCTTAAAATGGCAGATGATTTGGACTTCGAGACAGGAGATGCAGGGGCCTCAGCCACCTTCCCAATGCAGTGCTCAGCATTACGTAAGAATGGTTTTGTGGTGCTCAAAGGCCGGCCATGTAAGATCGTCGAGATGTCTACTTCGAAGACTGGCAAGCATGGCCATGCCAAGGTTAGAATCACCTCTAAATCTTGCCTTCCTTGCAGCTCCCACATCCTTAGGGCTCTAGGCAGTGAATTGTTGGCTTTAGTCCTGGTCCCTTTTGCTGTTGAAGTCCTTTTGTTCAGCACCTAGCTTTTTGCTCCCATTCAGAACTAAACTGTTAGCAGTTTCTTCTACAGGGCACCTGTCATTCTTTCCTTTTCTCTTTGTGGTAGTTTTCTTTGGGTTGTATATTCAGTTTCTTATTCTTGGTCTTATTCCTTGGGCTCCTTGTCCAGGATTTCGCCAGTCAAGACCACAGGGCATCATTCTGGGGGTGCTCCGGTCTGAATTCTCTCTCGCTGCTGCTGCTGCTCCAAGTTCTTGCTTTCCCTTTGGGATTGTGATGTATCTCATGTCCTCTACCTCCTGATTGCCCTCTGTCTGTTCTTTGGCTTACTTAAGTCTTTGCATTCTCTTTGCTTAAGAATTTCCCTGTCTTCCTCAGAAGTTCAACCTGATGAGTTGAAGTTTTTGTGGTTTATTCCATATCCTTTGTTGGTTTGGCATTAAATATAACTAGGCTATTACAAGGCTTGCTCTCCTCCTGTTTCCCTTGCATACTGACTGCACAGTTCATTCTGCTCTTCTCCTGAGTCATTGTGTTCAGATCTTTTCCATTCCTTGGCTTCATTTTCCCAGCCTCTCCACTTATTATAAACTTGCCCATTAAAACAGGGTCGTGTACTCCAGGACACCCGCAAACTTGAACTAACTTCCACCTCTACCTTTCTAGTGCTGGGATTACAGGCATGTATCATGATTGGTTTGTGTGTTAGTAGGCATTGGACCCAGTGCCCTGTGCACGCTAGGTAAGCATTGTTAGGAACTGAGCCATATCCTCAGTCTTCACCAGTCGATTTTTGTAACTTCCATGTAAATGAGTTCCCTAAGACTGACTTTTCTCTCAGTTGTTGACCCTCACGTAGTGGTCTTTTAGCTTCAGGACTTTTAAGGCTTTATGTCTTTCTCATTTGGTTCATTTCTAATTCCTTCATCTTTACCTAGCATGTCGTGCTCACTTCTCAGGCAGTGACATAGGCATTTCTCTCATGTTTCAAAGTTGGATTTTTCTCTTTATGATATATGTACACAGGTCCATCTGGTTGGTATTGACATTTTTACTGGGAAGAAATATGAAGATATCTGCCCGTCGACTCATAATATGGATGTTCCCAACATCAAAAGGAATGACTTCCAGGTATGTTTTTAGGATGAAGATGGTTAGTGGCTTATGAAGGGTGGGGTTTTATGTTGACCTGTACCTTGTGGGGAAGGGGAGGGAGCTGGTAAAGGATGTGTGTAGTGAAGGAAGTTGCTGTCGCTGTAGTTGGTCCATCCATCCTCTATACTTAAAATACCTGTACCTGCTTTTAACTTCCTTCTCCCAGCTGATTGGCATCCAGGATGGGTACCTATCCCTGCTCCAGGACAGTGGGGAGGTACGAGAGGACCTTCGTCTGCCTGAAGGAGACCTTGGCAAGGAGATTGAGCAGAAGTATGACTGTGGAGAAGAGATCCTGGTATGATGCCCCTCCTTGCTTTATGTACACCGCTTTGCTCCTTAATTTAAAGTCCCTGAGTCAGGACATCTCTGGACTGTCCTTTTGCTTCTCTAGATCACAGTGCTGTCTGCCATGACAGAGGAGGCAGCTGTTGCAATCAAGGCCATGGCAAAATAACTGGCTTCCAGGTGAGTGAACAGCCTTCACTGTCCCCACACTCACTGATGTCACATTTTCGATTGAAATTACTGTCCTATCTTAAACATGATTTCTTTCTCTTGCCCAGGGTGGCGGTGGTGGCAGCAGTGATCCATGAGCCTACAGAGGCCCCTTCCCCAGCTAGGTTCTGCTCTGGCTGGGCCCTTGGCTGGACTCCTATTCAATTTAATTAACGTTTTATTTTGGTTTTCCTCACCCCTTCAAACTGTCGGGGAGACCCTGCCCTTCACCTAGCTCCCTTGGCCAGCAATGAGGGAGCCGCGGCCTTGGTGAAGCTACTTGCCTCTTCTCTTGCAGCCCTGATAGGGGAAAGGGAGTTGGGTACTGCTTGTGGTTTAGGTTCCCCTCTCCTTTTTTTCTTTTTAATTCAATTTGGAATCAGAAAGCTGTGGATTCTGGCAAATGGTCTTGTGCCCTTTATCCCCCTCATCTGGTCCCCTGCTCTCCGTAGCCCTTCAACCCCAAGCACCACTGTACAGACTAGGGATTAGCCCCCTTCCCTGCCTGTGCCTCTTCCCAACCCCTTTAGGGGTGGTGAGAAGAGGAGGGGGGAGGGGACATGATCCCTCCTCAGGCATCCAGGAAGGCCTAGCCTCCACAGGCTGTATCCTCTCCTGTGGGCTCTCTCCCTGACACATTTGTTAAAAATCAAACCTGAATAAAACTACAAGTTTAATATGAAGCCCCCAACTCAGTTGTTTATTTGTTGACTAAAAGATGCTTTCAGAATCTAGAAATGTTGAGACCTTGTTTTTGTGTGTGGTTTAGGCAGCTGGATGGGAAGCAAATAAACAGGCATGATGGTGGGTACATTTTGTACATTTTATTGGTTTGGGGCACATAAGACCCCACCCTGAGTGATGGAGGGTGGGTTGGAGTTATCTGATGGTTACTTGTGATAGAATCGTGGGTTCTGGCTGTGTTGGATGAAAGGGAGTCGAGGGCCAGGTTGGCTGGTGGTGGCAAAGCCTGACTGGTAAGTAATGATAAGAGTTTTATCAGTAGGTAGGTATTTCAACACTCAAGTACAAGGGGGGAGGGGAAAAGAGTTTACTTACAGTCTTTCCCTAGTAGTATATGTAGGTTTGAGTACCATCCTTACCTTTCCTGCTGCTTGTATCTGTACCGGGAGCTGGGGGGAAGCCAGGAGTCCAGGGGCTGGATGCAGAGCTTGGGGGTGCATGGGCCGCAGAGCCGACTAGAGGACAAAGCAGACCTTAGGCACACTGGGGCTCTCCTCCCAAATCACCTTGACATCCCAAGGCTCCATATCCATACTCACTGAGTCAGAGAAGCTAGTCTGCTGGTTGGCATGTTCCATCTGTTTTTGCAAAGAGAGGGCACTACCGGGCTGGAGGAACCCTAAGGGGAAAGAGGAGTTTAAATGAGCAGATGGCAGTAGGATACTACTAGGACTACTAGATGCTGGGGCTCCTGCCCAGGGGGTTATCACCTGTCTGAGTGGGCTGAAAGTGGCCATGCACTGCATAGGGTTGTGGCTGTGGCTGAGATAGGTACTGCACCGCAGGAAATGCTGACGGAGCTGAGAAAGGAGATACCCATTAGCCTTTGGTGCTCTTGCTGTTCTTTCCCCCAGTCTGAGGAGAACCAACACTTACCTCTGAGCTGCTGACTAGGGCTATAGGCTGGTTGTGTTGGCCCATAATGAGGTGGGGGCTGAGCAGTCCCATAAGCACCCCCTGGACTGCCTTGGAATTGTCCATGTTCTGGGGTTCCTGCAAACGCAGCTGCTGATCCCACATAGTGCCGGGTCTAAGGGGAAATGAAAACTCACTGCTTAACACTGCTTAGAAAGAAAAACCCATATGTATGTATATATGCCTGTATGCTCGGCTCCTACACACTACGTGCTTGGCATGATTAACAGTAATTCTAATACACAGAAGGAGGAGACATCAGGTAGGATCAGATTTCAATACAATTCTTGACTATTGACTTTTTAAAAAGCCAGCCTGAAGAGAAGGTTAAAAATCCTAAAAGACACTCCCTCACCGTAAGTACTTGTGGTCCAAACATCTGCTTGGCTCTGTCAGCTGCCATGAGAGTACCTGGTCGATTGTGTCCTCCAGGACTCCCTAGACGGGAAGAGAGGTTTATGATGCAAAAATAAGCATCGACCTCCAGGAGAGCCCCCACCCCCACCTGCACCCGTTAGGCGGTTTCTTTAGTCCTCACCCTGCATGCTGAGGAGGTGAGTTCCTGTATGAACCGTCAGGCTCTGCTGGTATGCAGCTGATGTCAGAGTGGTTAAGTCACTGGAGTGAAAGGAAGACAGGTCAGTTAAGTGTCCCTCCTGATATTAGATTCCTTTGTCACCTGTGTACAACTTTAGTTATCTCATCACACCTCTGTTCCTTTCGCCTCCGTTTTTCTTCCTCATGCAAAACTTTCTTGAGCTGCAAGAAAAGCTGGTGCTTTTCCTCCTGTAGAGCTGAAAGCTTCTCCTGTAGCTTCAGAATCTGGAAGAGGGATGAGCAGATAAAGCAGGGAAAAGAAAGAAGCTAGTAGTAGAAGTGATGAGAGGCTACTTACTTGTTCCTTGGTCTCTTCTAGTGACATTCTCTCTTCCATTTCCTTTTTCTTTCTTCTCTCCTGCTCTTCTTTCATCTTCTGTTCCATCATCTTGTCCACCTCTTCCTCCTCTGAAGAATCAGAACGGGGAAGTGGCAAGGCGGTGTAAATAAGCTGAGCGTTAGACTGAAGACCAGCAAAAACCAGTTATTCCATCACAGCCACAGGGAGAACTTGGCTTCATTAGGTGCTCTCCAAGGTCCTTCCCAGCCCAGGGTTCTGGAACTTAGACTGGGCCTCTTCACTCACACCCCGAAGGCGCCGCTGCCTCCCTTTTAGCCTCGCCAGCAGGCGTACAGCTGGGCCCGTGGATGGGGGCAAGTTCGTGGGTAGCAGAGCCACCCTGGGCCGAGTGTGTCCTCCCGCTCTGGCCCAGGCTCACCCTGCCGTTTGCGTTCCCGCTCCATCATGATGTGCCGGTGCAGAGCCCTGGCCATGGCGTTGGAAAGCTTGGGGCGCTCCAGGAGTGCGGGCATGATGCTGTTGGTGACGCTTGGGCAGTGGGCACCCGACTCTGTCACTGACTGCCAGACCTCAGGCGGGGCCTGCAGGGAAGTGGGAGCTCAGAGTGACTGCGACCCGCCGAGGCGGAAGCCCGTCGGCCGCCCGCTCGCCACTTCGATCACGTGTCCCGGGCACCAGCGTCCCTCCCGGGTCTCAGCCTCAGCGCCGGCGCGCGTGCGGGGGTCTTAGGCTCCGCGCCCCCGCCCCTCCCTCGTAGCCCTGGCGCCAACCCCCCTACCCGCCTTCTCGGCGCTTTCTCCGTGGCCTCCGGCGCGCCTTGGTCCCTACGTCACATCCGGCGGCCGAGATTAAACTCTTCCGGAGTCATGACGGCAAGGGGCTCAGCGGGTTGGACGAAAGGAAAGGCGGAAGCGTTTAGAGACGGGTGCCGGGATGTCCAAATTCCATGTGAGTTTACAGAAAGGCCTGGGAAAATAAAGCCCCTGGAACTCTTCACCTCGCGAGGCCGCAGGAACAGAGGCAGAGGCAGATGCTCTGAAGACAGTATTTATTGGCTCCTTAGAAATCAGAGTCAGTAACAACTGTACAGAGGGCACACAGCTTCCTCGGGCCACCCTTCCTTACCCACTCCCGCCCCATGGCGCCTGGTGGGTACGGAAAAAGCAGCTTCATGTGGGCACAGAGAGACTCCTTTGGGATTCACAGTAACCAGAAACAAAAACGGAAATAAATTAAGTGATATGGGGGAGGGTAATAATAGGGAGTCATGTTCCCCAAGTCAGTGCATGAAGGGGGGACCCAGAAACTGGAGCTGGGCTCCCTAAAAGCTCCCTCTCAGCAGAGGGAGTGTGCTGGGCCCTGAATATAGAGATGTGCTTCACACCTGGTCTAAATCAAAGCCTGTCTACGTGCTGCTCCTGCCAGGAAAGCACCTGGACATGCCCTAAATCACTGGAATGAGGTGGAGGCAGTTGCCATTCAAGAGTCCGGGGCTTGAGGCCTGGCTGTGCTTGGAGTAGTGGTATCTCACCCCTTATTCCACCCGTACCAGCAGGGCATAGAGGAGTGTGGCTCCCTTCTCCTTAGTGACCCACTCAAGTTCTGACGGGCTGAAGTGCTGGTCAGGAAGTTCTCTAAGGGCCCCAGAGGGAGGGCCAGGAGTATAGGAGCCAGGGCGCACACACACCTGAAAGGCCACCTGAGCCTGGTGTGTCCGCTGCGATTTTGGGTCCCGGAATCTGTTAGACAAGCAGAAACAAGAAGAGAGTAAGGCCCGATGACTGCTAATGGTGCTCCCTCCACCCAGTCCTTGCTGTTTTCGGGGAAATACTCTCACCGTGAATGACTTAGCACCAACTGTTTTGTGTATGTAGTACTGTCCTCCCAAGTCCTGCTCAGTTAACTCCTCCATAGCCCTCTTCATGTGTTTATTTACCCTGGCACTCTATTTCACGTCTTCCCAAACACTCCAAGTGCACTTCTTGTCTATCCTCACCCACTATTGTGAGACAGTACAGGGTCTCTACCAGGCTGGAGTCAACCTCCCTATATAAGGGGAGGATAACCTTAAACTTCTGATCCGCTGGCCCTGCCTCCTAGTGTTAGGACTTCAGGAATTTGTTATAATGCCCAAGCACAGTTTATGCAGTGCAAGGGGTCAAACCCAGCAACTGGTACAGGACATTCTGAAAGACTTGGCATCCATATACATTCAGGAAAGCAGACACAGATACACTCATCTAATCGACACTCAGCATGGAGGTGGAAACAGGAGCCAAGTGTTCAAGGCCAGTTTCAGATACAAACCAAACACGAATTTGAGGCCAGTTTGGACTACCTGACATCCTGTTTTAAGAAAAAAACAAAGGGGCCTGGAGAGATGGCTCAGTGGTTAAGAGCACTGACTGCTCTTCCAGAGGTCCTAAGTTCAATTCCCAGCACCCACATGGTGGCTCACACAATGGAGGAACCAGCAACAAGCCAGGGTGAGAAAAGCAGGTATGGTGGGAATCCTAAGCACCCAGAAGTCTCTGGGACCCTGCAGACGTGAGTCCCTAGTGCTCTCCCACATGTACTCACTGCACTTTGGAGGCCAGGGTCTCTGCCCCAGCATACTGAAGGGAGGGGGAGAGCAGCACTGGAGGGGGCTGCTCCTCCCGGGGAGGTGCACAGTTCTCACCAGGCTCCTCAAATCCCACCCCAGGCTCTCCCTTCAAGGGTCGGCAGCTCAGGATGGAGGTAGTACCTGTGAAGAGACCTGGGTGAGAGCAGCCCTGTGATTCCTGCTAGGATCCCTAAGCCCAGCCCACTCCATGATACCTGCTCCCAACTCCCCTCGGTCCAGCACCCTCCGTACAGCCGCTACACTGCTTCCATGATATGCCATGTGCCACTTCTTTGTTAATGTGCCAGCTTCCAGATGGGGATTCACCCTAAAAGGGCAGAGGAGACAGACAAGTCAAAGGTCATGGTTCCTCAAGATCGTCCACCCCCACAAGGAGTGCTATCATCTTTTCCTCCTGGGACTCTTCCTTTCTCAGGGAAAATAGCCCAGAGAAAAATATATGCCTGTGGCCCATATGTACCTAAGATTGAACCTGCACCATCCAAAAGGCAGGGCGTATTCCCGGGGAGGCTCTCCTCGGCGCCTGTGGGTCTCATCTCCTCTCAACTTCCGGCAAGATTCACAGTAGCATAAGCTACGCTTCGGTGGAGGCATGAAATAATCTTCTGTGGAACAATGATTGACAAGCTTGGTGCGCTGGTCCTGAGTCTCCTACCATACTACTGCATACATGGGAACGAGGCAGACTCTGGAGGATTAGGACTCACCAGGAAGCAACAGCAGTTCTTGGAAGCGGGAGCAAAGGGCATGGTACTCGCAGCTCTTTAAAGGGCTAGCAGCAGGAGGTGGACCCCAGCACACACTCTCCTTGATACCTGGAAGAGCATGGGAGGAAGTCATAGGAGCTGGGCTGGGAAGTACTGGATGGGACACTGATGAGCAGACAAGGGCAGGAGACCATCTCTTTGGGCTAGCGCACCGTCTACCATATCAGCTTTTTCCATGTCCCCTTGGGTTCCAGCAATCTTCCCACTGGCAGTCCCTGGGTCAGGACTCACAATTGTCACCTGCAGAGCAAAGTAGCCAGCCACTGATTGACAGGTCCCCAGATCCCTTTGTAGACCAGAAGCTTTCCAGGCTCCCAGCACTCCCTTTTCCTCTTCTCTGTTGCCACTAACCTGCTCACACTGTCCATAGAGGTCCACAAGTGCATGGCACGGCTGGGGCACATCTGGTACAGCTACCCCTTGGTCCACCCCGTTGATGTGGAGATGGAGCCCTCCAGAGGAGTCTAGCCGCAGTCCCAGGATGGTGCCTTCCGGGAAGGTGTCAAGATTTGGCCCAAACTTCTCACAGATCTGAGAGGAAAGACCAACTGTCTTCAGACATCAGCCCCTTACCACCACCATACCAACAGCCATCCTGCCCGTTCACTCTTTCTAGTTGCTAGTCCCTAAGCTTTGTCTGTATCTTTGCCTAATGTCTAGGCTCTATTCCCAATTAATTTACCTAGATTCCCCTTTTTTACTTCCAACTTTAACATTCTCAATGGCAGGAGCACAGGAGGCAATAGGCCAAAGGTTGTCCAGGTAATGACATGCACGTCTCCCTTTTGGCCAGCTCCTCTCCATTCAGAGGCTTGAGTCACTTCATTCTTCCTGGCTCCCTCCTCACCTTCAGACCATTGTGGAAGACACCACGGCCCCTCAGGAGCCAGGCTGCCCGTTTAAGGGCACAAGCAGAGGCAGGGAAGTTAAGCCTCTCAGGTGGGCAGGTGATGACTCCCAGAACGAGAGAAGATGTCCACTGTCGGTTGAGGAAATCTATTCGCACCTGCATGAGAAGGAACTATTCTATAAGCACACCTTACAGATAGACGCCACCCACCTATCCTAATCAGTTTCTGTACCAGAGTGTGACCTGCCTGACACACTACCCTTTTTGATGTTTGTAGAGAGCAGAAACTACCAACTCAGATATCTCCTTCCCTGTTTCTCCTGCTGCTGGGAACAGAATCCAGGTCCTTGTACATGTCAAACAAATGTTCAACACCAAACTACACCCCAACAAACATTCTTTTTCTTTGAACCCTGATCTGTTCCTAGAGACTACTTTCAACTGGCTTTTGTTCTTGTTTTGTTTTGTTTGTTTTTCAAGGCCTTTCTCTGCATAGCCCTAGCTGTCCTATAACTCACTATGTAGACCACGCTGACCTCAAACTCAAGAGATCTGCCTGCCTCTGCTTCCAAGTGCTGGGATTAAAGGCCTTTGCCACCACCACCCAGCTCATTTGGCTAACATCTTACCTATCTTTTCATTTGCAGCAGAAAGAGCCTCTCACCCTGGAGTAGTAATAGGAGCTAGGCAGGAAGAAAGGCACACCTGAACAAGCATATGGGGCACCAGGGGCTGGCTGATGACAACGATGCCCTGGTTGTAGCTGGCCACCCGAGTGGCTGTACGGTTCCCGTTGGATAAGAGGATATTCTTCCCATGGTTCTCCAGGAATTCAAGGGCTGTGGGCATAATCCCCACTTGATTCTGGTCCTGGTGTGGAAATACAGACTGAGCTGCACAGGTATCAATAGCAGGTTTTACCCATCACACTAGAGTGCACACAGAGTTCAACTACGAACTCTGCTGGACCAGTGGAGATAGATCCCACTACCCTGGTAACTGGTAGCCTAGCAACCCAGCAGGCCCTACTGCAGCCTCTTACTCTCAGCCCATGCTCCTCGCCCTCATCATCTTCCTCGCCCTCACTGCCAGTGTCTGAGCTGGGAGAAGGTGGCTGGGTGCCTTCTGGTTCCTCCAGCCTTGTGGAGCTGACAATGGCCACACTGCGTACTGGCCCATATAGATCCAACACAGCCCACACATTCTGGGAATAGAGACCAAGGAAGTAAGTCAGAAATCAGCACAACTCCAATCAACTAGTCCCTCCCAAACCCAAAGAAGCTCTTAGACCCTACCTTGGCAATGCCGGTGGCAGCAGGCCCCATATCTTCTCCGTCTACCAAGATGTGCATTGTGTCATCTGCACACCGACGAACGCCCACACGGCTTCCCACCTAGATCCAAGGTTCAACAAAGACAGCTGCTCAGCGAGCTGTCTCTACTCTTACTCCCAGCCCCCACTGCCTGCTCCAGTGTCAGGTGCTTCACCCCTAATCTCTCGAGGTTCCGGCCATAGTTCATTCTTTGGAGGTGCCCATCACGTCTCACTTCACAGCTGGACACCATCCAGGTGGTCTTTGTCCGGAGTTCAGGCAAGGAAGGAGGCAGCCCTGGACCATTGCCAGCTCCAGGCCCCATGTCTTCAGGTGCAAGTGTGGTCAGTCCCAGCCGGAGGGAGCCTGCCCACTTCTCATCTAGCTCTTCCACTTTCACCTGTGAGAAAGAAAACATTGGGTGGCCCTGTCTGATGGGCTGGTAAACCCCCGTTCACTTCCCCACAGCCCACCTCAAAAACTTCTTCAGCCTTGAGCTCCTTGGTGCTGAAAACGAGGCCATGTGCATAGCCAGCCACACGGACTGCCCGTGTGCCATCCTCCTCCAGAGTGACATTCTTGCCACAAGTGCTATGGAACCGGTGAGCTACACCCGCCACTGTGGATAGATGTTTGGAAAAGGGGTAGGATTAGGTTAACTACCTTCAGATGGGCTGCTGGGAAAGCTTTCAGATGAAAGCTAAGGCCCCACTGCCATTACTCATCAAGACCTCTGGATACCTTGCACCACAGTAAGACACAAGATGACTCTGGAGTCAGGGAATCATGCGACTCTATGTCCCAGATATAAGTACTCCCCTGCTCAAAAACACGTACTTAGCACTTGCCACCGAGCCTTTTCCCTCCTTAAGCCGGTACCTGGGGAATGCAAGGGGAATGACTTCTCAGTAGCAGTGTTGCTGGTTGCCAGGCTGTTGTCCATGGGTCCGGTAGCATTGGTGATAGACACTTGAACACACTGGCCATAGAGATCCACTACTGCATACACCTCTGTGTTGGAAAGAAGGCATCAGAAGCCTGAGGTCCTGATTGATCTGAGCAAAGGGGGGCAGGCTGGAAGCCAGAGTAGTCACCTTTACCCGGAGGCAAGCCTGAGCAGGCAGCGCCTTGGTCCTGTCCATTAATGAAATAGTGCAGATCACCCTTGGCAGTTCGCATCATGCCAATGCGTGCACCTGTGCCCAACGCGTCCAGATCACACCCATAGTTGTTGCGCATCGTATTGCCATCTTGCATGATAGCTGTACCACTGAGAAGACAGGAGGAGGGATTTAGCCTCCCTGCTTCATCACTAATTGGCCCCTACTCAGTCTCTGCCTGTCAGAACCATCCAGTGCTGTGGACATCAGGCATAGAGACTTGATCTTGGTCTGAGGCCCAGTCCAGTCTCCTTTGCCTCTGGAATTCCCACAGGGAAAAGCAGGAACTGCTCTGTGGGCTACAGAGATAGGGTATTAGGTCCCAGAGTCTTCCAGTGCCTATGGCCACCAATGGCCCAAACCATGCGTAGTTGTCTGATATTTACTCAGCTCCACCCATCCCTGCCAAGCTGGATTCAAGAGTAGACAGCCTAACCTCAGCATCCATGTATCATAGTCAATGTCTGTCATGGTGTTGGGAAACTCTAGGTCTTCCGGCCGAATAGCAGTCACTCCTGGGAGAAAACAGAAAGTGAGAAATGATCCCCAGGACACAGGCATCAGGTACCCTACAACCCCTGCACACATGGTCCCTCACCAGCTTCGATGGAGCCTGACCAGCGGTCCACCATCTTCTGAATGACAATTTCAAATAGTTCTCCATCCCGCAGGGCTCTGTTAGGGAGAGTGGGGGTCACTAAGGCCCTATGTAAATAGGCAGTGGGATAGTAGAGACACAAAAGTCTAGAGACTGACCGGTTGGAAATGACAATGGCATCATTGAACTCGCTGCGGCAGTTATGGCGGAGAGCAGTGCGGCCGCCATTAGTGATGACTGCGTTACTGCCGTGCAGCTGGTGGAAGCGCAGGTCAGAGCCCCCAACTGCTGAGGATGGAGAACTGGGAGACATCTGGTTGTTTCCTTCAGGGAGTGGCTCAGAGACTGGAGGCACTTCTGCAATAGTAGATATCACCCGTTAAGTCTCTAGGTGCCTTTAAGGATTTCCAAGACCACCCTAATCCTTTACCCCAGCCCTGTCAGGCCCTCACCCACGTCATCCACAATAGTAGCCTGGGCAGCCTGGCCGTAGAGATCAACGACAGCATAGACACCCGGGGGTACATTCCAGGCAGCAGGGCCCTGAGTCATTCCATTGACGAAGAAGTGGAGCGTTCCATCCTCCCGCCGCACCACACCCACTGTGTCCCCTGCCTTGGAAGAAGTGGGGCTGGAGTGAGGAGTCAGGCAGAGGTCCTGCCTGAGATGGTCCTGCATCTTCCAAGCCTCCCTGACCCTCCAACACTACACCCAATCAGTAGGGCTGCTCTCTCACCTTGAGGCGGTCCAGGTTGTGTCCGTATTCATCTAGGATGGTTGTCCCATTGTGCATCACCCCATTCCCTGTCATCATCCAGGTTCCTGAAGGGACAGAAGATGAGGAACGAGGAACAAACCAAAACCTTGGAGCAGCTTCTTCTCTGGTACCCTGTATCAGCCCTGCCCATCTTGAGAGCTCACCAGAGCGTAAATTGGTCATAGTAGAGGGCAACTGGAGGTAGGCAGGGTTGTGGGTAGTGACACCAATCTCAATGGAGCCAGCCCATTTGTCCACCATCTTGTCAATGCGCACCTGGAACACCTCTCCATCCCGGAGGGCTCTGCTGCTCAGTACCACACCATGATTGAAGTCATCAGTGGCACTGAGGACACAGCAAGTAGGGACTCAGCTCTCAGCATGCTGAGTGTGTTAAGACTTAAACCAGCAACATTAGTCTGATACCCACTGCCCCTAGACAACCAACCAGACCTCTTGCTCCTGGAAGTCTCCACCTTTCTGTCCAGGAGTTCCCATACCAGCCACCCATGTTCCCACCTCAGTGCACCCGCACCCTATTAGAGCCCTCTTGCAGGTGTCTCCCCATCCCTTGGGTCATACTGGGGCCTCAGGGCAGTGCGTCCCTCGTGGGTGATAGCCGCCTTCTGGCCACAGTTAGGGTGGAAGAGCAGGCGTTCAGGTTCTGCCTGGGCTGCAGGGGCAGCACGACGGAGAACACCCTCGGGGGACAGAGCCCTCAGGATGGCATTGTTCCGGCGGAGACGGTCACTGTGGTTATTATTATGGACTATGGTCACTTTCACGGCCATTCCATATAAGTCTACTACACCATACACGACTGGTGGTGTCAACGGAGTAGCTACACCTGCAGCAGAACAGAATGAAAAACAGAGTCAAACAGAGGAAGAGCAAGCATCACAGAGCAGGATGAGGTATGTCCCACTGATGGCCCTGGGCCAGTAGTCTTTCTTGTGTGTCACCTTACCCTGATCGATGCCATTAATGAAG
The DNA here is from genome assembly GCA_019843965.1 of Rhynchomys soricoides. NCBI lineage: Eukaryota > Metazoa > Chordata > Mammalia > Rodentia > Muridae > Rhynchomys > Rhynchomys soricoides. The sequence goes on along the minus strand of JADRCH010000210.1, from coordinate 2,047,172 downwards.
AAGTGCAGGGCAGAGTTGGACTTCCTCGTAAGGCCAATATGGTCACCCTCCTAACCAAAGAAGAAAGACCCTAGTCTGGAATTCTGCTACACTCACGCTCGGGTTCCAGCAGTCCTGGGCACTTTCTACCACCCCATTCCACAGATCACCTACTTAAGAAGTTCACATAAGACCACTCTTAAGCAGGAGCTGGGTCCCTGTTTTCCAGACACAACAATTCCACATTTCCCAAATGTCCAATGTAAAGTCACTACTAATTTAAACTATTTTAAAAACAATCTTTTGTTTGTTTGTTTGTTTGTTTTGTTTTCCTCTAAAATCTCAACCTACTTAGTGCTATTGGGGCTAGAGATGTAACTCAGTGGTAGAGTACCTGCCAAATATGTCCAAGGCCCTAGGTTCCATTCCCAGCACGAAAAGGAAAAAAGGCACCAATAACAAGCACATCTTAGATCCCGTTAGACAACTTTTCCTTCTCAGAAGAAGCCTCATGCAGAAAGGGACTTGTTCTTGGTTCCAGGGAACACCGCCTGGTGCCCTGGCTTCCCTGGACTGTCCCAAAACACTATGCTCCACACTCACCTGCAGTTCGTCCAGACTGAACTCACAGTACTCCCGGCGGGTCCCCTTGCCATTGGTCAGGATCCCACAGCCACTCATCATGATGGTGCCTGGTAAAGATGGACACTCAGTTAGGGAAAGGCTGTCTGGATCTCATCAACTCCAAGTCTCTGTCCCTACCCCTACCCATAGCTCGTACCTGACTGCAGGTTGGTCATGGTGGCTGGGTACTCCAGGCTATTGGGATTGTGGGTGGTGACACCAATCTCGATGGAACCAGACCACTTGTCTACGAGCTTGTCAATACGGATCTGGGGTTGAGTGAAGACAGACAGGTCCAGAAATAATAACAACAGAAGACAGACCCTTGAACCCTTGGCTCGTCACTGGTTATTAGCATCCTGCCATCAAGGATCAATCCCTAGGTTTAGCTCGAAATCTTTGGCAGGAAGCTCAGCAAGACTCCAGAATTTTACATACCTCAAACATTTCATTATCCCGAAGTGGGCGGTTGGTCATGACAACCCCATTGTTGAATTCATCCAGGGGCCGCCGGCGCTCAGCAGTCTTATTGTTGTTACTGAGTTTGATGAGGGTTCCACACTTCTCATGAAAGAGCAGGGCATCATTGGAAGTGAGGATGGGAGAGGTGGCCGGTCCACTAGATGCCACTCCATCCCCTGCTGGTGGGGAGCTCAGGTTCACATTAAGGAGGCCCCCATTGTAGGCAGACAGGATGGCGTTGCTCACTACCTCAGACAGCTCCATGCTGGCAAAGTCTAGAGCAGCAAAAAAGAAAGGAAGTCAAGATGAAGCTCTATCCCCCAGAGCTAGCTTGAGATCCTCTTCTCCCTACCCATCTCTTAAATCCCACCCTTGTCCACCTCACTACCCATTCCCCTTCCCTGGGCTTCCCCGAAGCCCTCACCATTATGTGAATCAAGGCTGTTAGGAAACGTCTCCGGCCGTGCCTGCGCTGGGGACACCATGAAGGCTAGGGACCAGGTAGGATGGGAGGGGAATAAGGGTTCAGCCCGTGCTTCAGGGCCTAGTCAGGAAACCATCTCTTCCAGCCCCTATAATCCCCTGTAATAGGCTCGGGCTCAATAGCCCCTCCCCTCCCCCAGCTGACTTGTGACTGCTTTTGCCCCATTTCTTCAGCCAAACATGTTTCCCCGAAGCTGTGTTCTCACCTTCATCCACAGAGGTCCCCTGTTCCGACAGGGCAGAATCTTCTGAAGGGGCCAAGGGCTCAGGGGGAGGTGTGGGGATAGGAGTAGGAGGGCTGAAGCCTGGCTCAGGGGGCAGCACAGTGATCTGGGTGCACTTGCCATAAAGGTCCACAACAGCCCAGACACGAGCAGGCAGGCCTGTGGCTGCCACACCACAATCCCGCCCATTCACCCAGAGCCGGAGCTCCCCAGTGGTTGTGCGTTCCACACCCACACGGTCCCCTTCGACTAGCTGGTCCAGGTCCTGGCCATACTCCTCCAACACAGAGCGCCCGTCCCGCAGCACTGAGCAGCCTGATACTACCCAGGACCCTCCCTTCAGCCCAGTGGCACTGCTTGGGAAGTCCAGCACACTGGGATCCAGTGCTGTCACTCCAATTTCAATGGAGCCACTCCAGGAGTTGACCTATGAGAGAGGGTGGTGGACAGAGTTTCAGTATGGAATCCCATCAGAAGCCACACTCCAAAGCACTGCGCCCCTCTCACCCTGACCTCTGAGGCCACTGACATAGACACACAATTAACTTTTTGGACCTAGTCTCCATAACTATCCGGACCCACTGGCTCTCAGCATCTGTGTGCTGTCTGCTGCCAAGTGTTTTACCACATCACCCCATTACCATTGAACAAGCTAGTTAAAGGCCCTGGTTTTAAATTGACTTATTTCCCAGTCCCTGTGGCTCCTCAACCACCCCAATCCCACGCTTCCTGGGTCCACATAGCTTGCTCTCCTACATCCCTCTCATTCCCAGCCCCAATCCTCTAACAGGGTAAGGCTCCACCCAGATTCATTCTCTTCTCTTTCCAAATTCGTTTTGGAGAAGTCAAGCAAGTCACACACATCCTTTTTCCCATGTCTCCTCATCTATCTTTCTGGTTTTGGGCGTCTGTCAACATTTTGTGCTTTTTATTATTTCTCTACTCTCCCATCACATCTCGGGCACCTGTCTATCTTCCATCCCTAAGAGATTGTGCTAGATGTGTTGTTCACTAGCCGTTCTAATAACGGCCCTGTCCTCCTTCTGGGTCTTGAGGAAACTCATTCTCCTTCAGAATGAATGTGTCTGCTCCATGTTCTTTTCCTTTCTTTTCTTGCGTGCACTATGGTCTGCCGGCTCGCTAAAGGTACCTGGAGATTTGCTTGGAGATGCAGACTTTATGGCAGTTCTACCGCTTCTCCCTTTCGTTCACTCCCACCACCCTCCACACCTCGTTTCCGCGGCCCCAGCTTTGCACCTTGCGGTCGATGCGGACGGTGAAGACGCGTCCATCGCGCAAGGGTTCTCGGCTCAGCACCAGCCCGTGGTTAAACTCTTGGCCCGGCTGCTGCCGCCGCGCTGTGCGCCCACAGGCCGACAGGCTTACCAAGCGCCCAGTGCGCGGGTGCAGCTCCCCGCCACTGCCGAGACCCCCGCTGGACCCCAGTCCTGGTCCGCTGCTGCCAGGGCCCCCACCCCCGCCTGGCCCCGGCCCTGGCCCGGGGCCTGCCCCAGAGCCCCCACTCCCACCCGACCCCGCCGCCATCGCCGCTGATACCGCGGCCGCGCGACAGCCGCGCTTGGCGGCACCGTGGCAACCACGGCGGACAGACGCCCTGGGGGAATACGGCTGGGGGCTGGGGCCTGATATGCTTTACGGCATTGAAGCATCCAGAGCTAAGGAACCAGGGTCTATCACGAGGGGAACCGAAGGACGACGGGGTCGGGGGACTTGCTTTACGGCGCAGCGGGACGACAGCGGCTATAAAAGACTGGACGATTTGGGCTGCTTTTGCGACAGTGAATGGAAGAAACGCCCGCCGCAGGCGTATTTACGACGAAGGCGTGCTGGCTCCCAGATACACTTTGCGGCATCGCCCGGCACCGAGGACCCAACCCTTGTTGGAAAAGCGATATATTAAAGCATTCGCTTTAACACAAGGAGTGGTGGCGCCCCCTTACACTGTATCGCTTTAAGGCGATGTAAACGCTGTCTTTAAGGACAGAGAAAAGGTAGTTTTATAAATCCAAGTCTCAGCCCTTCACAATACCGAGACCGGAAATGTCGCAATCCAATCACACGTCACACCTCTATTTGTCCCAGTCCTGCTCCCCCTTTGTAGCAGTCTCCCCCCCTCCGATCCTACACACTTTGCATCACACCTCTCCTATGAAGCACAGCGAGCTGACTGTGGGGGAACCCGCACATAGTTCAAGACCAACTTGAGCTCCGAATCAATGAAACTCTTGAATCTTAAAATTACTAATAAAAATCCTAGAGATGTCCCGATAGGTAATCTCAAGGAGCAGAGCTGATACATCGAGGAGATTACCTGAGAGCTATTAACAGAACCAAACCCTACTCAGAGGATCTCGCTGGTGTTCTAGGGCTGTGACGTCACAAGGCTCCTCACCTCTGGCCAGGCCCCTTGACTGTGATTGGTTGATTTGGAGAAGGGCTGTGATGGAGAAGGGCGGGAACAAATTACAGAAACAAAGAAAGTCTTTGGGTGTAACAATTAGAGAAGCTTGTACAGAGGAGCTCCCAGGCTAAAGTCTCTATAGTTCTCCTTTCAACAGCTCCAGCACCAGGGAGAGGAAGCGGAGGAGGTCCGGTTTGACCCGGAGCCCCCAGCGCCCACCGCCTACCGCGGTGGGGGCAGGGCCAACGGGTGGGGCTATGTCCCGCTAGAAAGCTAGGCAGAGTAATTGAAGTGGTTACCAGCTTAAGCTATGGAGAAGCCGGAGTCTCTCGCACCTGTTAGTGGCCTCACTGCGGAATCCCCTGGCGGGGTTCCTAGGGCAGTACCTGGAGGTGCCAGAGGTAAACAAGCAGACACCGGATTATCCTCCGGAGTAGGCTTGTTTCGCGGCCCTGGCACCCTCTTGCATTCCGGGAACCCTGTAGTGCGCAGTCCTGGTCCAATCCAGCCCTCTGAAGGGGCAGTGACCCTCAATTCGGGACCCGGTCCCCATCTCCGGGAGGTAGCAAGCCTTAGGTCCAGCACATCCCCTGGCACTGGAACTGGTGCAACTAAGGCGTCCACCCCTGGGCCGGAGGAGCCTAAAGTGTTCAGCTCGGAGAGTAGTACACACTCCGGGTCATCTTTTACGGAGCGGCCACGGAGCATCCTAAAAAACAGCAGCTCCATTTTGATAAAGAAACCATCCAATTCAGAGAAGTAAGCAACTCAGCTTTTAGCCAGAAGCCCTGAGATGGGAGGGAAGGAGGAAGGGAGGAGTTCAGGACACTTTGAGCTGAAGCCAAGAAAAAAGGTGCGGGAGTCCTAAGGCCCTGGTTAGGGAGAGGAGGTGAGGTCAGTTGGGTTGGAAATCTGAAGTTCCAGACTCGGAGAGGGGAGCAGGTGTCACAGAAATCCTGGCCACACAACACTGATTATCATTGGGTATCTGGCTCCCATCCTAGCCTCTATGAGGGAATATAAGAAGTTTTTTGAATGCCCAGAAGAATGAAGAATGAAGAAGACTGCTCTGTTAGGAGAAGGTCACCAGAAGAGCTTCCTCCTTTGCTGTGTCCTTCCCTCACCTTAGGAAGTCTCAGCGCTGGGATGAGATGAATATCTTGGCTACCTACCACCCTGCTGACAAAGACTATGGCTTTATGAAGGCAGATGAGCCCAGAACCCCGTACCACAGGTGCCAAGCCCTTAGCCCTAGTTTTTCAGCCTACATTCCTGTATTCTAACACGGGAATATGAGGAAGAAGCAGAGAAGCCTCGGGGTCCAAGCTCTGCCCCCCCACCCCCACACAGGCTGCAGGACAATGATGAGGACCCGTCTGCTGAGTCTTCTCTCAAGGTGACTCCTGAATCAGTGGCAGAGAGGTAAGAGCCCTCTCAGGGATTAGTTGAGCTGTGCCCTCTACCCTCATACCTTTGAAGGCAGTCTCAGATAGCTTTGTTCTTTGGACCCTAAAACAGGGTCCTACTACAGGGTAGGTACTACAGTCCCCCTCAGACATAACCAAAACTGATCTGGGGGACCAGCAGCTTGGTCCCCCCCCACACCTACCCCCGCTGTTGTTTTATCCCTTCTGTACCCCCAACTAGTCTCCCTCCCCTTCAGGTTTGCCACAATGGACAATTTCCTCCCCAAGGTCCTCCAGTATGGAGACAACAAAAGCTCAAAGACTACAGACAACTTTGCCAAGACATGTATGTGAGGTGTGGGGTGGGCCTTGGTGGAGAGGGGGGCTTGAGTGGGAGTGACCCTTCCATCACACTGACCCACAGACTCCAGTGATTTTGACAAGCACCGAAAGATACACTACAGTGAAGGGAAGTTCCTGAAGACTCCGAAAAACCTGCCCTTGACCACTGAGGAGGAGAGCACTGGGGCCAGCGCCAGCAGCAGCAGCAGCAGTAATCCAGGTGTGGCGATGGACCTGAAGCCTAGGCCTGTGGAGAAAGGCTGGGTAGGAAGACTGGCCACAGGAGTCAAAAATGACACTGTCCTATGACTGATAGCCATGTCTTTGACACCAATGCTTAGTGACAGGGGCCTCCTGGAACAGCAGAATGGAGACAGACTGTTCCAGAGCCCAGATCTCCTTGAAATTTTCGTTTTTTCAAATTTATTCTCTTTGGCTCTTTGCTCCTCACAGCTCTGCTGTATTCTGCTTTCTTCAGGGAACATTGGCCTACAGTCCTGCTCATCTGATAGAGAGGCAGTGACTGGAGGGGATTCCAGGGAAGAAAGGGGACAACTGGAGCTGAGTCTCCACTCAGGGGGCCCTCCTGAGACAGGCTGAACAGAGAGATTGAGAGAACTTCCCACTGGAGAATGCAGATTCACTGAAGGTTTTTTTAACACGGGGGAGGGGTATTAGATGAGAACTTGAACTCTCAGCTGGTAGTGGCCCCATGTAGGCACAGCAGGTGGCCGGTCACACACTCCAGGCTGTCTGGGGTGCTTCTTCAGATTCTGCTACCTATAGAAACCAGTTGCCCTCAGCCTCAGCCTCTACCATGGGGGAGCTGGCTAATCTACAGCGCAAGGAATACCACAGCAAAGGAAGGTATCTGAGGTCCTGCTCCCGCCCAGAGCTCGGAGAGGACATAGAAGATGAAGAACAGAACAGTGAGAGACCAGGGAGGACAGCCTGGGGGTGGGAGGATGGGACAAACAGCCTACTGGGTGCCCCAGCCCTCATCTCATGTTACTTCCAGGTCCTTCAGGTTTGACCTGGGTTCCTGAAAATCCCAAAGGCACTCCAGGTACTATTGGAAGCCCCTTTGGGTATGACAAAACCATTTAATGCTCTCTGGGCATAACCCTGACTCTAGTGCAACCTGGTGAGGGCACCATCTCTCTAGGCCTGGCTCTTAAGCTCCCACCTCCCAGCCTCTTAAACCCTATTAAGCCGTGCATCAGCCACAGGCATAAAAGATACTTTAAACATCCTGGAGTGGAATGCCTATGTTATAGAGAACAGGTACTAGTGATGCTCAGAGGGATTGAGAACCCCTCCAGCCTAGCATCAGCCAATAGCTCCATGCCTCCTCCTTGACTCCTCTCTGCCACCCCACCCCTCTCTAGTTAGTACTATGTCCTCCACAGTCAATGGGTCACAGGTGGCGTCCAACTGTTGGGCTAAGGGACTGAGGTGCGGAAGCCCAGGGAGCTCAGAAAAGGAACATGGAAGTAACCAGAACCCTCCATGCTGGAATGGGTGCAGACGTGAGCCTGGGCCAAGGCAAGGGGGTAACTTGCACTGCCCAGGTAGGTTCTAGAGATTTGAGGGTCACATGGACAAGAGCTTACCCCTGCTACAAGAAAGCCTAACCTCTTCTTTCTCTAGATGAAAGCTTGCGGCTCCAATGGACTCAGGAGAAAGAACCTAGACCTTGGAAAATGTAGTCAGCTGGGGTTGGGGTGAGGATAACCTTCCCTCCTCTTACCACTCTAATGGACAATAAAGAGAACATCAGGAATCTGAGTTCTGGGAATTGGATGCCCAGACTGGGCCTGCTCTGGGAGACTCTGGGAGAGTGGGAGGGGTGTCCATACACAATAACCAGGAAAGCAGAGCGAGAGAAGGAACAGAGAGCAACCCAAGGAACTGTACTCCTAGGAGCAAGCACTCAGAGGCTAATGTGGCAAGGTCACAAAATGGAGCAGTTTGTTCTGTGAAGTGAGATCCTGCCTCAAAAATACAAAACAAAACCTAGGGGTTTAAAAATACACTATTAGTTTATTCAGTTAACGTGGTACATTTGTGAGGTCGGAGGTCAGAAGAACTTTCCAGAATAAGTTCTACTGTGGCTTCTGGGGTCAAACTCAGGTTGTTGGAGTTGATATGTGATAAACACTTTTACATACTGAGCCACTTTGCTGGTCCCCAAACCTAGGGTCTTGATGAGGCCCAACCTTGCAGTAGGATGTCAATGTCTGATAGAACATACATTCATTAACACCATCTTTGGGGCAGGGGTTGAGACCGGATGTACAGGCTGGTTGTGTGTCAACTTGACACAGCTGGAGTTATCACAGAAAGGAGCCTCCCTTGAGGAAAGGCCTCCATGAGATCCAGCTGTAAGGCATTTTCCCAATTAGTGATCAAGGGTGGGAGGGCTCATGGTGGGTGGGGCCATCCCCAGGCTGGTGGTCTTGGGTTCTATAAGAAAGCAAGTGGAGCAAGCCAGGGGAAGCAAGCCAGTAAGTAGCATCCCTCCATGGCATCAACTCCTGCTTCCTGACCTGCTTGAGTTCCAGTCCTGACTTCCTTTGGTGATGAACAGCAACGTGGAAGTGTAAGCTGAATAAACCTTTTCCTCCCCAACTTGCTTCTTGGTCATGATGTTTGTGCAGGGATAGGAACACTAAGACACAGGACAAGGACAAGGCTGTCCTTGAACTCTCTCTAGATAAGCTGGCCTCAACTCAGAGATCTACCTGCTCAGTGCTGAGATGAAAGGTGTGTGCTATCCCTGGCTTTGTTTCAGGGTTTTGTCTCCCAGATGAGGGAACTGAAGGGTCAGAGAACTTGTCCAGGGTCACACTATCTTTTGTTTGTCTGTAGACAGTGTCTCAATGTGTAGCCCTGGCTGGTCTGTAACTTGCTATGTAGATCACACTGGCCTTGACCTCACGGAGATCTGCCTGCCTCTGCAGTGATTAAAGGCATGTGGCACCATGCCCTACTAATCACACAAAGTCTTACGTGACAGAGACAGCATTTGACCATAGACCATCATTTCCCCCTCAGAAAATGTATTCACCAAAGGAGAAAGCAGCAGAGAAAGACCAGTGTCCCAGAAGGAAGGTGACAGCAGGCAGCCTCTGGGGGAGGGACTGTGGTTTCTCTGATCTCAGCACCCCCCCTCCGCCCAGGCCCCACCCCTGCCTCTCCCAGAGCTGCCTAGAAGTGGTGGGGTTAGAGCTCCTCCTGGGTCACCACTTTCCCTTAGGGGAAAGAATTACAGACCCAGGCTCTTCCTACCAGCGGACTCCATCATCAATACTCCTCCTGGGGGGTGGGACGTGCATCTGCCTACATCCCCACCTACCTGACCTCCAGGGCCCGGGCACCCAAAGCAAGTCATTTGAGATGACGGTCAAGCTAGATTTTGAAGAATGTCTCAAGGACTCACCCCGATTCCGGTAAGTGCGTACAGGTCCTTCAGACTAAGGAGGGGAAGAAAGGTCCCACTTGCCCCAACATACACACCCAGCATTCCCCAGGCAGGACCAACCTTAGAGCCTAGGCCACAGAGACCAGAGGGAACTGTGCCTCTGCTCTTCAAGCCAGGCTCTCAAATCCGGCACAGTGTCTCATGCCTGTAACCGCAGCACTTGGGAGGCTGAGGCAGGAAGATTACTAAGTGTTCCAGACTAACTTGGGCTACAGAGTAAAACCCTTTAAAAACAACCCCCTATGTTCTTCACAGCTCCCCTTTCTGTACCTTCTGGCCTTTATAATTGGCATTCCTTCTTCCTTCTTACTGTAACCCCTCCCCCAGCACCTGCCCTGGAGCGGTTAGCAACTTCCTGCCCTGGCCACATCCACCCTCCTACTCTTCCTGCTCTGGTCTGGGTTATTGAAGCTTAGAATGTGCACAGTAGCACAAGAGCAGAAACTGGCTCAACCCATAGCTTGGTCTGTTGGTACTCACCACCCCATGACTCCAACCCCAACCCTGATGCTAAGCAGAGGGCCCAGTGGACCTAAGCACTGTTCCCATGCCCTGTCCATCCTTTCTCAGAGCCTCGATTGAACTGGTGGAAGCTGAAGTGTCAGAATTGGAGACCCGTCTGGAAAAGGTGACCAAGTCATGGAGCAAAGATCCAGAGTCAGATTAGAATAAAAGATTAAAATACAATTAAAAGACCAGGGAGACAGAGACGGAGGGAGACTGGGAATGAGTTAGAGTCATTGAAAGTTAGCGCACGCACTCTCTCTCTCACACACACACACACACAACACACACACACACAAACACACACACACACACACTAGCACATTTAAAATCTGGATGTACTGGCTCATGCCTTTAATCCTAACACTGGTGAAGCTGAAACAGGCAGATCTCTGTGAGTTCCAGGCCAGCCAGGGCTAAAAAAAAAAAAAAAAAAAAAGATGCTGGGAGTGGTGGTATATACCTAGATCTCAGCACTTGGGAGGCAGAGACAGGTGAATCTCTTATTAGTTCAAAGGTAGCCTGGTCTGCTCTATATAGTAAGTTCTAGGACAGAAGAGAGGCCCTGCCCCCATATATATATATATATAAACATTATGTTAATATATTTTTGAGGCAAGGTTACATGTAGCCCAGGCTAGCTTTGAATTTACCATGTAGTTGAGTGAGCCTGGTCTTGAATTCCCAGTCCTTGACCTCTGTTTCCCTCCTGGAGATGAAATTCATCCTGTGCATGTTAACAGGCCTGATACCAGCTACAGCCCCAGAGCAAATACTTCTTAAAACATTATTAATATTATTTTATTACATATGTATGGCTGTTTTATCTGGGTAAATGTCTGTGTACCATGTTCATACCCAGTGCCTGCAGAGGCTGGAAGAGGGCATTGGATCCTCTGGAATTGAAGTTACAGTTGTGAGCCACAATGTGGGTGCTGGGAATTGAACCTGAGTCCTCTGCACGAGCGCCCAGTGCACTTAACCACTGATCCATCTCTCCAGACCCTCAAATGTTCTAATTGAACTTTTAAAGTTCAGGTTAATTATACGCTTGTAGTAATTGCAAAGAGAGACCATGTCCCTGCCAGCTTCCCTGAGTGGTGATATTTAATGCAATTTTTCCTCATTATCACAACCAAAAATTAGCATTGGCACAGTCCAATTAACAAAAAGTCTACAGGAACCAGGGGAGATGGTTGGTCAATAAAGTGCACCCCTTGATAGCATGAAACCCAAGATTGATTACCCCCTATGTAAAAATGACAAGGTGTGTGTATGGTATGCATTTATAATCCTAGAATTGAAATAGAGACAAGAGAATTAATTATTGGGGCTTTCTGACCATCCAGCCTAGCCTAATTGGTGAGTTCAGAGGCTAATGAGAAATCCTATGGTAGATAATGTTCTTTTTCTTTTTCAAGGTCATACTATCTACTCCTGGCTGGCCTGGAACTTGCTATGTAGACTAGGCTAGGCCTCAAACTCACAGAGACCTGCCTGCTTTTGCCTCAGGAGTGTTGGTCTGTCTGTCAGTCTATCATCTATATAATCGTGTGTGTGTGTGTGTGTGTGTGTGTGTGTGTGCATGCATGAGCTCATGTGTGAGTGCATATGCTGTAATTCTTGGGAGGAGGTCAGTTCCCTCCCTCCACCACAGGCTCCAGAATTGAACTTAGGTTGCCTGGCTGACCTGTCATGTGTCTTTACCAGATAAACTATCTCACTGGCTTGAAGTTGGCTTTTCTAAAAAAACTATTAGTCCAGTGTGCTGGCACATGCCTTTAATCCCAGCACTCAGGAGGCAGAGGCAGGTGGATCTCTGAGTTCGAGACCAGCCTGGTTTACAGAAAGAGAGAGATCCAGGACACCCAGGGCTACACAGAGAGACTCTGTCTTGAAAATAACAGTGTTTGAAGTCTGTTCAAGTTGTCTTTTTTTTTTTTTTTTTTTTTGGTTTTTTGGTTTTTCGAGACAGGGTTTCTCTATGTAGCCCTGGCTGTCCTGGAACTCACTCTGTAGACCAGGCTGGCCTGGAACTCAGAAATCCACCTGCCTATGCCTCCCAAGTTCTGGGATTAAAGGCATGTGCCACCACTGCCCGGCTCAAGTTGTCTTGTACATTGACAGTTCCTCTCTATTGCTGACTCCAATTCTATCTTATAGATGTTGTAATTATTGGCTTAGATTTTTTTGTTTGTTTTTTGAGACAGGGTCCTTCTATGTAGCCTTGGCTGACCTAGAATTTGCTATATTAACCAGGCTGGCCTCAATCTTATTGAGATCCACTTGTCTCTGCCTTCTGAGTACTGGGATTAAAGGCTTGTGCCACCACACCCAGCTAGTTATTGGTTCTGTTTTATGGAATGTCTTTTCTCATATTGGAGAAAGGGGTTTGTAGACAGAGGAGATCTAGGCACCCACTGATCCACTCTGTGAGTAGTAGCCATTTTGTCTCCTTGTCTCGAACTACGAGTACTTGATCTTGGTCGGTTTCCTGACCACTGCTGATCCTGCTAGCCACTTTCAACCCAAGCTATATTTCTCAGATACCTCTACAAGCCTCCAGAAAAAATGTGCTGGGAACACATGGAGCCTGGGCTCCTGGCACCCTGCCACCACTTCAAGCCTCTCTGTAGCCTTTTACCACCCTGGACCACTCGGAAAGGCTCCACCAACACTTGGTCTATTCAAGATATGGCAACTCCTGGCCAAAGTCTAGCATGGCACCTTTAGGGTGATGCAGCCACACCCATGTTTGGGGGTTCTAGCTTAGCCACCTGGCTCTCCCTTTCCAGATCAGTCAGTTATAGTTTGACCATTACAGGGGCACTGAAAATTGGAGCAACTGAGCACCCCAACATCTTACTTGGCCCTGATCCTGAGGCCTAGATGACTAATATTTGAAAGGGAATGTTTAGAGTATACAAAATGAAACACACTCCCTACCCCAACACACAGCAAAGGCCATAGACTTGAACACAGTCAGGCAGAGACTGGGTAACAAGACAGTGCAGGAGGATGAGATTTTAGGGGGAGCCATTATTTAAACAGGACACAGAAATGGAGGCAGGATTGGACAGGGAAAGATATTTGGGGAGTAGAGATGGCAGTGACTGTGCGAGCAGACTTGGAAGAATGGGCAGGAACTTTGAAACAGGCACAAGAAAAGTAAGTTAGGAAGCAGGGATAATGACACTGCAGCTGTGAGTTTGACATGGGGGTGGGAGCTGTATCTGGCTAGGTGGGGCAGTAGATGAGGTTAGGAGAGGGTTGTACAGCCTTGGGCAAGGAGCGAAGTAGAGCAGAGGGGACATCACTTGGTGTGCTGGCCACTGGTGGTATTCTCTCTTGTGCTTCATTCCCACCAGCTACTCAAGCTGGGTTCCTGCCTCCTGGAGAGTGGCCACCATTACCTTGCTGCCAGCCGTGCCTTCATTGTTGGCATTTGCGACCTGGCTCATCTGGGTCCACCAGAGCCCATGATGGCGGTATGTGATAATTCTGAACCAGGGCTGTGGTGGCTAGGGATAGGGGACTGATAGAGATGCTGTGGAAGAGGAGGGCTGACTTGGGGTCTGTAGAGCCCAGGCTAAAGCAAAGCTGGGGTAATCATCCAAGACAGGTCCATCTGGCAGGACTTACCTAGAGTTGGACGGACCTTGGTGTCTCTGTGTTTTTTCTTACCCAGGAATGTCTGGAAAAATTCACTGTGAGTCTGAACCACAAGCTGGACAGCCATGCTGTGAGTGGGGGGACCTGAGGGTGATGGAATGGATGGGGTAGGATTGATCTAGAACCTGACTGTCACTTGTCAACTTCTTCCAACAGGAGCTCCTTGATGCTACTCAACACACGCTGCAGCAGCAAATCCAGACTCTGGTCAAGGAGTGAGATAGGAGGGAAAGGGGGGCCTTATCCCCCAGAAACTAGCCCTCCACCTCTCTTCCCACAGGGCCTCCCCCACAGGAGGAGTTATGAGGGTGGGTGGGAAGTGGCCTGACTTCTGTCTTCCCATCCCAGGATTCCCAGGATTTCCCTCTCTACACAGGCCTTATCCTGAGATTTCTCTTTCCTAGGGCAGGAGGGTAAATCTGTGGTTTTGTTTTGTCTCTCCTAACTCTAGAGGTCTCCGGGCCTTCCGAGAGGCTCGTAGGGATTTCTGGCGAGGGGCTGAGAACCTAGAGGCTGCTCTTACCCACAATGCAGAGGTCCCCAGGCGCCGTGTCCAAGAGGCAGAGGATGCTGGAACTGCCTTGAGGACTGCTAGAGCTGGGTACCGGAGCCGGGCATTAGATTATGCCCTGCAGGTAGGTGCTTCCCCAACCTATCCTCCAGGATACCTGGATACCTTGAGGTTTCCGAAGAAGGGGAGTCCCTGGGGTGCAATGGGAGGAAATGCTATGATTTCTAGACTGACCTGAGGTCTTTTGGGGCCTTCAGGTCAATGTGATCGAGGATAAGAGGAAATTTGACATCATGGAGTTCGTGAGTTTCAAGAGCAGCCAAGATGGAGAGGAACTGGCTGACAGCGGGAGGGAAGAGGGAGAGAGAAGGGTATCCTTCCTCAGTTCTGCCCCCTGCTCACCTTGTCCATTAGGTATTGCGTTTGGTTGAGGCCCAGGCTACCTATTTCCAGCAGGGCCATGAAGAACTAAACAAGCTGGCTCAGTATCGGAAGGAATTGGGTGCCCAGGTAAGGACACCAGAAAGTTGGTGCAGAGAGGTTAGAATTCACTAAGGTGACTCTTCTGGATTGGTTGGGGCAAATTCAGACATCTGAGATGACCCTCCTATGCCCAGTTGCACAACCTGGTCTTGAATTCAGCTCGTGAGAAGAGAGACATGGAACAGAGGCATGTGTTGCTGAAGCAGAAGGTAAGGCTGGTGTGGAGGCTGGAGGAAAACTGGCCTGTGGCTTTGGTCTCTGCCTGTCCCAGTTGTCTTTGATCCTCTCATGCTTCCAGGAGCTGGGTGGTGAGGAGCCAGAGCCAAGCCTAAAGGAGGGGCCTGGTGGCTTGGTAATGGAAGGACATCTTTTCAAACGTGCCAGCAACGCATTTAAGACCTGGAGCAGGTAAGAAGACAACTGTCTCAGCTAAACCCAACCAACTGAATATTCTTGGATCAGTAGCAATTGTGTATTGTGTATGAAGCACATCAAGATATAACCCTCAGTCAGCAAGGACAGACAAACAGAACACCTAAATAACTGCATGCTAATGTTAGAAGGTAATAATAAAACATCCGGCACAATGGCCCACTCCTTTAATCCCGGCTCCGGTAGGCAGAAACAGGCAGATCTAGGTGAGTTCAAGGCCAGCCTGGTCTACAACATAGTAAGTTCCAGGACTGCCAGGGATACACAGAAGAACCCTATCATCATCATCATCATCATCATCATCATCATCATCATCATAATATAATACCAACAGACTAGGTGTGGTGGTGATACATACCTGTAAGTTAAGCACTATGGAGACTGAGGCAGAAAGATTTTGAATTTGAGGTTTCAAGTCAGGCAGAGTTTCATAGCAAAACCCTGTGTAAAAAAAAAAAGTGTGTGTGTGTGTGTGTGTGTGTGTGTGAGCTGAGGATTGAACACTCAGGGCCCCAACCATGCTAGAAGGGATCTACAGCTAAGCTACATCCACAATGTAGGGTTCCCAATTCTAAATAAAATGTCAGGGGCTGGGCTTGGTGGATCATGCCTGCAAGCCTAGCACTTTCGAGGAGCAGGCAGAAGGATTGGAATTCTGTCTGCAAACAAATGAAGAACAGAACTGTTACTTTATTTTTTGACACCCACTCTTTTTTTGGGGGGTGGGGACAAATCTCTTGTATTCAGGCTGCTGATTTCAAGACTTACTCTGTAGCCAAGGATGACCTTGAACTCCTGATCTTTGGGCCTTCACTTCCCAAGAGCTGGGATTACGGATGTTCACCATCATGCCTGGCTAAGAAAGTAACTTCTGAGTCAAGATATCTGAGTGAAGGGTGCTGTAGGCAGAAGGACGAATTAATAGGAAGGAAGCCCTGAGTTCCCCGAGTGTTTGCAAAACGCTGTGGGCCTAGACAGAACGAGGCAGGAAGGAGGAGGAGCTAAGGGGTTACAGAATCTTTCTAGGACTTTGCAGACATTGGTAGGACTTTGAGGAGTACCCCGAGGAAGATGGGGAAACCCTACAGGGCTTGAAACAGGATGCTGACTGTCTTGATGTGACCATTTCACCTTTCAGAGCCACCCCCAGCCCATGGGACCTTGATACAAATTAGAAACTGGAGCCCCTTCCCCAACATAGTTTCATCTGCCAAACACTGTAGCAATAAGCCTGGTGTAATGCCAGCAGTCAGGAGACTAAGGCGAGAGGATTTCAGATTTGTGGCCAGCCTGGACTACAGAGCGAATTTTAGGCCTGCCTGGGTTACATGGCAAGATCCTATCTCAAACAAATACTTATAGAAGTAGAAGGGACTCCCACACCCTCAGGAGACACCCAGACATAGTGTCATCACTGTTACACAGTTTACAACCTATACAGCTGTCTCCCACTGCTAGCTCCTTCAACATTGGCCACGTTAGTAAAAAAGTTACAATAAGCTTGTTTTAGTTAAAAGAAAGAAAACTGGTTGTGGTGGC
>JADRCH010000210.1:2007123-2030595 GCA_019843965.1 Rhynchomys soricoides | reverse complement strand
GCCCTACTGCCATCTGCTGGAAGATAGGTCCAATCTTGGTTGTCCAAGGTGTGTAGAACACCCCTTAGCTGCCCCATTCTGCATAACTTCCCACCATTGTCTGGAATGCCCCATGGGACTGTCAGCCCACACCTCTCTCCTCAGCAAGCTACTTAGGGAACAAAGAGCACAGTTTCTCTTCTGTCCACTCCTGAGCCTGTCCCCATGCTGGGCATGCATTTAACCACTTCCGTCTCCTCCAGACGCTGGTTCACCATTCAGAACAACCAGCTGGTTTACCAGAAGAAATATAAGGTGGGTAGGTCCTGCCTGCCTGGGTTCTAGATAAACTCAGCCCTTGTTCACTATGGCTGGCTCATGGCTCCCTTATCACTTTCTGCCAGGACCCTGTAACTGTGGTGGTGGACGACCTTCGTCTCTGTACAGTGAAGCTCTGTCCAGACTCAGAAAGGCGTTTCTGTTTCGAAGTAGTGTCCACCAGCAAGTGAGTACAATCCCCGGGGCGATATTCTAATATATCTGAATGTTTACAAACCCAGAAGGTAGGGCTACCAAAATGAGTCTCCCTGTGCAGGTCCAGGGCTTAACCCTTTGGTGGCTGAGTTGAAGCAGGGAGCCTAGACTGAGAAGACAAGGTGGTAGGAAATATTTTGGTAGACACTGCCAATCACTACAGGAGTACAGGTTATGATGGGGATTACATTCCAATAAATTGTCACTTGAAAAGATATTGGAAAACCTACTTTACACATAGCTTAGCCTAGACTTAGCTTACCTGCCAGAACTATTAGCCTACAATTACAAGGCTCTTTTACAATAAAGTGTTATTGAATACTCTACTGAAAACCCAAGATGGCTGGATAAATACACCTTTGTGCATTAATATTGAAAAATATTATCAAACTAAGATAAGTTAGGGACCACCTGGATTTCAGTTTAACAGATAACCAGGTATGGAGTGCTGTAATGTCAGCACTTGGGAGGAGATATTTTTTTTTTTTAAAGAATTATTTATTTTATTTATATGAGTACACTGTCGCTGTCTTCAGACACACCAGAAGAGGGCATCAGATCCCATTATAGATGGCTATAAGCCATGTGGTTGCTGGGAATTGAACTCAGGATCTCTAGAAGAGCAGTCAGTGCTCCTAGCCTCTGAGCTATCTCTCCAGCCCTTTGGGAGGGGAATCTTAAGTTTGAGGAACATAGCCTGTTCCTGACTAAAGGATAAAGAGGCTAGTGAGGTGGTTCAGTTCTTGCGCCAAGTTTGACAGCCTGAGTTCAATCCCCAGGCCTCACATGGTGGAAGGAGATAACCAACTCCACAACATACTGGGCATATGTTTGCATAGATACACTGACACACACATTAGAGTAAAATGTAGTCTCTCCCCACTCCAAGAAGAGGTTTCTCTGTGTAGCCCTGGCTGTCCTGGAGCTCACTCATGTAGACCACGCTGGCCTCAAACTCAGAAATCCACCTGCCTCTGCTTCCCAAGTGATAGGATCAAAGGCGTGCACTACTACCACCAGGTTAATGTAGTCTTTTTGAAAAGTTCAAGGCCTAACAGGTCTACTAGCAAGTATGAAGTCAGTCTGGACAGTTTATCAGACCCTATCTCTAACTAAAATGTAAAATGTCTTAGAAGTAACTCAGGCAGAATGCTTACCTAAGCATGCACAAAGCCTTGGGTCCAATCTCATTAGAAATAGATAAATAAGTAAACATCTTTCAAAATCCATGTCTCTAGCTGGGCATCTGCAGACTGTCAGCTTGCCCACCCTGCCTCATGGCTCTTGGGCCTCAGACTTCCAGTCTTGTCCTTCTCAACACCACCTGCAGGTCCTGCTTCCTCCAGGCTGACTCTGAGCGTCTCCTGCAGCTGTGGATCAGTGCTGTTCAGAGCAGCATTGCCTCAGCCTTCAGCCAGACTCACCTGGAGAACAGCCCTCGGGGGCCAGGCCAGGTACCTTAATATGGGCATGCAGGGTGAGGCCCTGGGAGGTAGAGCCATCCCTCACCCTTCGGCCCCTTGCTCATCCTTCTTCTGCCTCTCTCAGGTCTCAGGATACCATGCCCCGGGCTCTGCTGTTACTCTGGGCTGTGGCGGGGCAGCCAGAGAAAGAGAACCTGGCAGAGTTGGGCAGGTGGCAGCCCAGGTACAAAGTGTGGATGGGAATGCACAGTGCTGCGACTGCAGGGAACCAGCCCCAGAGTGG
This sequence comes from Rhynchomys soricoides, assembly GCA_019843965.1. Taxonomy (NCBI): domain Eukaryota; kingdom Metazoa; phylum Chordata; class Mammalia; order Rodentia; family Muridae; genus Rhynchomys; species Rhynchomys soricoides. Next base: position 2,028,375 of record JADRCH010000210.1, on the reverse strand, counting down.
GCCAGTATCAACCTTGGTGTCACTCTCTGCATTCAATGCTCCGGCATCCACAGGTCATTCCCTAAGACCCCAAGCATAAGCCCTGCTTCCAACTGCTTTATGACCCCTCTCATGCACCCTACCCTGGCTCTTTCTTACATTCTTCTCCATCACTAGTCTCCAAGTTTGCAGCACAAAGTGTACATGTGAGTTGGGTGTGGACAGGCTGGGGGGGGTTCCTAGACAGACTTATTGTCTTGATCAGAAGTGTGGGTTACAGTTGCTGAGGGTGGGACAGCCAACAAGAGGCCAAGAGGGAAGGGACTGTGAGGTCCTAGCAAGTCCTTAAGGCCTAACCACCAGTCTGAAGTGTACAGGGGGGAAAGAGGTGGCAGACAAGGGATGTTCCAGACTGAAGCACCATGAGCAAAGTGAGGAGGCTAGATAGTATGAGGTCTTAAAATGAAGCGAAAGCTAATGGCAGCAATGGTGAGCAGGCCAGAGCCAGGTCGAGGCTGTGTGGCCTCAGATGCCCTGCTTCCTGGCCTGGCTCCTCTGCGCCTCCAACAGTCCTGGCCTCCGGGTCTTTGAAGCAGCAACAGCTTTTCTAGGCTACTGTCCACACAGGGCATGACTCTTCCTCTGACCCTGCAGGAGCCTTGGTGTTCATTTCTCCAAAGTCCGCTCTCTGACCCTTGACTCCTGGGAACCAGAACTAGTGAAGGTAACTAGGGGTACTGGGGAAATTGTGAAGACAGAGGACTGAAGAGTCTTGAGGGCTCCGATACTCACACCCTATTACCCTACCTCTTTATCTTGGCTTCTTCTGGGTCTTCTAAAGCTTATGTGTGAGCTGGGGAATGTCGCCATCAACCAGATCTATGAGGCCCGGGTGGAGGCCATGGCAGTGAAGAAGCCAGGGCCCAGCTGCTCCCGGTGAGGTTGGGGTGGAGGTGCCCAGGGCTTCCCTACGGTGGAGAGGAGCGGCAAAGGGACCAAGGGACCAATGGCTGTCCCCTCTAACTTCCAGGCAGGAGAAGGAAGCCTGGATTCATGCCAAGTATGTGGAGAAAAAGTTCCTGACCAAGCTTCCTGAAATTCGAGGGCGAAGAGGTGGCAGGGGACCCCCAAGAGGACATCCTCCTGTGCCCCCTAAGCCTTCCATCAGGCTACAGCCAGGGATTGTCAGATCCAAGTCAGGTAGAGAGTCTGACTCATTGCTGTACTCACTACTGGCCAGGCCCTAAAGGGAGGCAGAATATGAGGTCCAGGATGTCTCTTGGAGGAGGTTGGGAGGACCAGGCTACAGTCAGGAGGTTACAGTGGGGTGTGACATTGACATGAGGAAAAGTGTGGGGTATGGTATGTCAGGAAGAGCCACAAAAAGGGGCATCTCCAGAGAGAGGTTGAGCTTGGCATCTCCAAAGGTTTGAAAAGGAGGGTTATGAGCCTAGTCAGGGTGGAGGAAGGTGAGCACAGAGTCTGTCAGAGTCAGCTCACCTCTGGCATCCAGCCAGTCTGGGGAGTGAGCAATTGTTATCCCTTCCACACCCAGGGCCTTGCACACGTATACACATCCACAGTGCTCCCATCTCTCACCACAGCCCTGAGTCACAAGGGCCTCCCCACAGTTTGGACGTGACTTACCCCACTGCAACATCTGGGGACTTTGCTGAAGATTTCCTCTCCAGACCCAGCACTGATTTTCCTTAACAGAGTCCCCATCTGATGACATTGGAAGCCTGCACCCTGGGGCCCTGCTGTTTCAAGCTGCTGGACACCCTCCATCTCTTCCTACTATGGCTGATGCCCTGGCCCATGGAGCCGATGTCAACTGGGTCAATTCGGGCCAGGGGAACGCCACGCCTCTGATCCGGGCCACAGCTGCTGTGAGGACCCTGCTGACCTCCCTTACCCTAGAACTCCCCCTGTCTCTCCCGGGGTCTCCATCCCATAGGGAAAGATAATTAATAATAGACCAGGTGTTGGAAGAGTGATTTGGAAGAAGTGAATTAGGTTTTAGATCTACCACTTACATGAGATTTTTAAACAAGTAGTCAATATCTCTGTGACTTTGTCTCCTTGGTGTAAAATAAGAATAGCAGTAGGACCAGAGAGATGGCTCAGAGATCAGGAGCACATGTGGCGTTTGATCAGGACCAGTTCCCAGCACTTACAAGGCAGCTCATAACTGTAACTCCAGTGCCAGGAGTTACAGGAGTAATACCCTCTCCTGGCCCTCTCATTCACTGCATGTGGCACACAGACATGCATGTAGGCAAAACACCTATACACATAAATAAAAATAAAACAATATTTTTTTTTTAAAAAAAAGAATAACATGGCCTCATCAGGGTGCAGGATACACTTTGGGGAGAGACAGAGTTTCTCTGTGTAACCCTGGCTGTCCTGGAACTCACTCTGTAGACCAGGCTGGCCTCGAACTCAGAGATCTGCCTGCCTCTGCCTCCCGAGTGGTGAGCTTAAAATTAAGACAGATGCTACCACTGCCTGGTTTTTTGTTTTGTTTTGTTTTTAAACAAATGCTATCTTATTTAATTAATTTTTATGTGCATTGGTATTTCCTTCATGTATATATCTGGGGGAGGGGTTTTGGGTTCCCTGGAACTGAGTTACAGACAGTTGTGAGTTGCTGTGCTTGGGATTTAATCTGACTCCTCTGGAAGAGTGGCTGGTGCTTTTTTTTTTTTTTTTTTTTTTTTTAGTTTTTCAAGACTGGGTTTCTCTGTGTAGCCCTGGCTGTCCTGGAACTCACTCTGTAGACCAGGCTGGCCTCGAACTCAGAAATCCGCCTGCCTCTGCCTCCCGAGTGCTGGGATTAAAGGCGTGTGCCACCACTGCCCAGCTTGTGGCTGGTGCTTTTAACCACTGAGATATCTCTCCAGCTCCGGGATAGATTTAATATATGAGCATATAAAGATCGAGGGCCACGCCTGACACCTCGTTGTACCCTGGACAGCACACTCCACACTCCTGTTGCCCTGATTACACCACCCTAAAACATCCAAAATCCACCTCTAAAAGTGCCATCCCCTTCTTATCTCTCCATGCAGAATTCTCTTCTGGCCTGTGAGTTTCTCCTCCAAAATGGGGCAAATGTGAACCAAGCAGACAGTGCTGGCCGAGGCCCACTCCATCATGCCACCATTCTTGGCCATACAGGGTAGGGAGCTGAGGAAATGACACCATGGGGAGGAAGCTTTCTGGGAATGAAATTGGGGGATGGTTGCAGCTGAATTTAGCTCTCCTCTCTAGGCTCGCTTGCCTGTTCCTGAAACGGGGTGCCGATCTGGGGGCTCAAGACACAGAAGGCAGGGACCCTCTGACTATCGCAATGGAAACCGCCAATGCTGACATCGTAACCCTGTGAGAATGCCAGAGGGCCAGGCTAATGCTTGGACACTCCATCCATCTGTGGGGTGGGACTAATGCCAAAAACCAGACTTGAAGGGTGAGGTCTGGAGAGGGGCGTGTTCAAGTTCTCCGTGAGTAGTAGGTGCATGGACTAGTAGGGTGAGGTAATGAGAGTTCATCTCTGGAGCCATTATTAGGACACCAACATTGCATAAAAGTTCTTGTGTTTAAGCCTTTTTAAAGCACTAGTCATGGACAGGCGTGACGCAACTCAAGAACTGGGAGTTGGAGAGAGGATGGGGAGTTGGAGAAGAGTTTGAGGTCTTTTACTCCTTAATCCCCACCCTTCAGGCTACGACTGGCAAAGATGAGGGAGGCTGAAGCGGCCCAGGGCCAGGCAGGTAAAGTAACCACACATTCCCTCCACCCCCGACCCCAGGTCCATACCGGAATGCTGGCCCTTGCATACCTGTCCCCTTATTACCCAACTGCATTAATACCATTGTTTATTTAACAAACATGTTTTGGGCACAGCAAACGTGCCTGACCTTTGGAACAAAGGAAAAGGCGCCGGTGCTGTGCTTAGGATGCATCCACACTTTAAGCGTCTACCCTGCCAGAACCACCTCTATTGTGTAGCCCAGCTGTCCAGCCTCCCAGCCTTTCCTCTGTCCTCCTTAGGAGACGAGACTTATCTCGACATATTCCGAGACTTCTCCCTCATGGCGTCGGATGACCCAGAGAAACTGAGCCGTCGCAGTCACGACCTCCATACTCTTTGATTCCAGCCCCCTCCCCACCCTGCCGTGGCACGTTCTCCATTAAAGTCTCTCAGCTTGGCTTCTTTCTCAGTTCATTTACTGTGCGCCACCTGGGGGCCCAGCAGGGCCAACACTGGCCACCCAGGTGCCGGTAGCCTTGGTTACTCAGGAGGTTAGGGTTTCTCTAGTAAAGGAGGAGGCTGACTAGCACCTGGTGGATTGGTGGGAGGGGCTTTTGAGCCCAGGCGACCAAGGAAGCCACCGGACCAGGGGTGGGAACCTGGGGCTCGAAGGGATGGCCCGAAGGCATCCCGGGAATGCGATGGCTCAGCATCCGCCCCCTCGGGAGTTCCCGACCAGGATCCAACCCCGAGACTTGGATTTTCTCAGAACGGAAGGATGGACCGGAGACTCCAGCCCTGATCAAGTTGTGCTAGTGAGGTCATGCACACCTGCAGGGAACGCGGGGTGTCGCAGCCACATCCGCAACGAAGCCTGTGAATCATCCCACCCCCACTCCCGTCAGCCAGTCCAGATCTTTCGCCCCATCTTTCTCACAGGCAAGGCCCGGCTCCCATCCCTAGCATAGCGGGGGCCAGCCCAAGGGGGCGTAGGGCGGGGCGCTAAGGGGCGGGACTGTCGCTTAAAGGGCTACTGACCGCTGCCCTTAGGCCACTTCCTGGGGGTGGAGAGGACCTCAGTAGCTGCTTGGACAACCCAGGAAGGCGGTAACGCCCAAGTCCTGAGACTTTTGTTCCCAACAGAGTCCTGGGACACTCTCAGCTCTGACTGCGAGAGCATCATCTCTCCCCAGCCATACAGAACTGCTGATCACCGGCTCCTATCAATTGCGCCTCCATCTTTTGGAACACGCGCCCCTAACCCCGGCTGGGCCTCTGGACAGGTCCTCGGAACCCGGCGTGGACTCTACTATTACAAAAGCTCAGAAACCCAGAAGCTGAGTCCTTCAGCGTCGGACCGGTGCTCACCACCGTCACCTGCTGGTTGAATTCCGGAAACCCACTGTCTGAAGTATACAGGAGGGAATCGCTGACCACGCACAACCAGAATCGTCTGGACCAAAAGCTCCCCGATCCTGTCTGGCTGCCTTCTGTTCTTTACATCGGTTCTTTCATCCTCTCGGGGATTTCTGTGTCCTGAAGCCCCCAACCACCACCAAAGTAGCTTGGGTGAGCTACAAACTTTGCTGTCTTGTTCTCCAACCTCTGCCTCCAACTTAACAAGTCTGAACGTCACCACCCAATTCTTTCCAAACCCTGAAAATCTGCTTTTTCCTTCTCCTTACCTGCCTCCTATATTCCCCAAAATTTCCCCTCCTCCTGTGTCCTCTTCACCCCCTTCTTTTGGGGGCCCTGTGACCCTAAATGTGGGGGGAACATTATATTCCACTACACTGGAGACCCTGACACGCTTCCCAGACTCTATGCTGGGGGCCATGTTTAGGGCTGACACCCTAATGCCAGCTAATCTCAACCCGCAAGGAGATGGCCATTACTTCATCGACAGGGATGGCAAGGCTTTCCGGCACATCCTCAATTTCCTGCGTCTAGGCCGTCTGGACCTGCCCCGTGGGTATGGAGAAACTGCCCTTCTTAAGGCAGAGGCTGACTTCTACCAGATCCAGCCCCTCCTGGATGCCCTGCGGGAATTGGAAGCCTCTCGGGGTACATCTGCATCCACAGCTGCCCTGCTCCATGCAGATGTAGATGTTAGCCCCCGCCTGGTGCACTTCTCTGCTCGAAGGGGCCCCCACCACTATGAGCTGAGCTCTGTCCAGGTGGACACCTTCCGAGCCAACCTCTTCTGCACTGACCCTGAGTGTCTGGCTGCCATGCGCAACAGATTTGGGGTGACCAGTGGGGACAGGGCAGAAGGAGGTCCACATTTTCGGCTAGAGTGGGCCTCCCGCCCCCAGGAACTCCCTGAAGTAGAGTATCAAAGACTGGGGCTGCAGCCACTGTGGACTGGGGGGCCAGAAGATCGGCGGGAGGTAGTGAACACACCTACATTCCTGGAGGAAGTACTACGGGTGGCTCTGGAACATGGCTTCCGCCTGGACTCTGTCTTCCCAGACCCCGAAGACCTTCTGAACTCTAGATCCTTGCGCTTTGTGCGCCACTGAGGATGCTACCCTTCACTTGACTGTGGAGAGCAGGGGGAATGAGTCAGCCAAGGGGCTAATGGCTCTTCTAAAACCTCTTTCTAGTTCTGGTGTGGGAGCTGTGAGAGTCAGGGATCCCACCACACTTGGCTGGGGCCTAGAGCTGGGATTCTCAAACTGAGCTACCCCCACCCCCCACGACTCATGAATGGTCCAGAAGATCTACACTGGGGCTTATCCTGGGAAAGCATCATGGATTCTCTAGCCTGTTCTTGAGGATGGGTCCTCTGTATTCAGAGGTGTGGAAAAGTAAGGAAGCACCTCTTTGCCCAGGCTAAACCTAGCGGAGCTCTGGAGGGTTAAGCACTAGGTAGGAGGACATACTTTGAATTATCAAATGTAATCTGTTCTCTAGACTGTGGTTTCCCCTACTGGAGCTGGCACCTTCTTATCCTACCATGACCATTAAGAGGCCAGGACACTCTGGGACATTTCTTTACTATGTCCCAAACCACCTACTGTGGGATACCCCATCCTAGGATTACTTAAGGGAGCTAGGAGAACCTCCATCAACATGGGGGCTAGAGCTCCCTTCTGGAATTCCAAGTATTTTAGAAGATTCCGTATGGAATCTGGTCCATGGTGTCCAGAGGCCTCTTTTATGTACGTGAGTGCATGCCAGCCAATGGATCTGATGATGCTTGACTACCTGGTGTCTTGGTTCCCCTCTGTTTGTATGTTGGTCCTTCCGTGATCTTGGCATGTCCAGGCCTGTTTGGGGTTGCTGAGCAACTCTCCAGGCTCAGGTACATCTGTGGTATGTGTAAGAGCAGATTCAGATTTAGTTTAATCATAGGGTGTGTGTGTGTGTGTGTGCGCATTTGCATGTGTGTTTATGCCTGCACTGCCACGTAGGCAGGAGAGCCTTGTTTGAGTTTGAGTCACTAGGCTCTTCCTATGAGAGGTAAAAGCCACTGGGCTTAGCTGGGCCTCTGAGACCTCTGGGAGCTCTTGGTTGCTGAGACAACCATGAGCCTGTTGCTAGGAAATAGCTGGGCAAGGCCTAAGGCTGCCCTGGGCAGGGGAGTTAGAGTTGAGAGAGTCAGGGCAGATGCGGGAAGGGTAGCATTTCTGGGCTCCTGGGTGGATGGGATACACACATAAACGCATTCATTACTGGGTGGAGTCACTCATCTGTTGCTGTGACTTACAAGATGAAAAATAAATTGCTTTCAGAACCACAGACGTGTAAAGCCCACTATCCCCTTGCAACAGAAACCCTGATTTATCTGTCTTAGAGATACGTTTTAGCCTCCAGTTCTTGGGGGCCCAGGGCAGCTCCACCAGAGCAGAGGTGTAAGACAATGGCATTGTTCTGGATCAGTCTAGAACCTCCTACATGAAGGGCCAGAATCCGGACCTCAAGAGAATTCAGAATCTTCCCTCCTTCAGACCAACTCCTCCCCATCCCACGCAGGCCTCATGTGGGTGCTGGCCCTAGGTGGGGTTTTCTTGGGTGTGGCCAAGGCTTGTATCTTTTGTCGTCTCCCAGCTCATGCCTTGCCAAGCCGCCTGGCTCAGCTCAATAGCCAAATGGAGCCCCAGTGGAAGGAATGGGCTTCCCCAGACTTCTCGGCCTTTGCCTTAGGTAATTTCAGACACACAAGATTAGCTCAGCAATAGTCACCCCTATATCCTAAGGGGCTGGCATGTGAGTTCTTACCTGTGCTCCTCAGTCATTGCTTCAGTCCATAGCCCTTTCTCCACACACTAGCCTCTCTCTTTGGAAGAATTCTGCGCCCTAGGAAACAAGAAAAACAAAACAAAACCCCCAAAACTCTAGAGCCTACTCTAGTTCACTCTTGTCCATCTCCACAGATGAGGTGTCCATGAACCAAATCACAGAGAAAACTCATCGAGTCCTGAGAGTCATAGGTGAGGTCTGGGGGAAACTGACACCTTGGGACTGAGGAAGACCCAAGGCGGGAACGGGCGGAGGGGAGGTGAAGACAGGGTCTGATCTGGGAGTGGTCGTGGAGGAAGGCAGCTCTGATGAGATCTAGGGCGATATAGCTGTGCTGTGCCTCTCCAGAGATAAAAGGATCCATCTCCTTGCTTCCATTGTATTGGCAATGGCTTCAGAAGACCAAGATCCCCCAGTACACCAGGGAAGGTATCGACGGGGAAGCAGCATCAAGGGGGTGCCTAGGATTTATAGCCAAGTGGGGCGTAACTGAACAGGTCAGCCACCCCTCCTTGCCTTTCATTTCAGCTCTCTGTGCTCCTTTTTGCCGTGAGTAAAAGAAAAGGCCGTGGAGTCTCCTGGGGAGCAAAGAGAGTAGGGCAACTGCCTGAGAAAGGTGGGTGGCTGGGAGGAGGAGTTGGAGGAGGTGGCTTCGCTTGCCAGCGCTGCTCCTATTGTCTCCTGCAGGGGGCAGCACTATCCTGTACAACTGCTCCACCTGCGAGGGCAAGGAGGAGTCTTGTTGGCCCCAAAAGCTCTGCTTCCCAGGTTCTTTAATCCTCACCCTCCTAAGATCACCTAGGTTCCCTGGTGTGATTCACAGGATCATCCATGGCCTCTTGGGTTCCTTGCAGGAAGTCACGATCTGTGGGACGCTAAGATTCTGCTCCTATGTATCTTCGGAATTGTCCTGCTTTTGGGTACTCTGAGCCTCCAAGTGGAGTGAGTTGTCGGGATCTTCCCAACCCCCTTCCCTGATTCTCTTCAGGCCTCCCATCCTCTGTCTCCTTTTAGGTACCTGAAGCTGCAGGCAAAAGACTTGTGAAGAATGTGGACAGCTTTCCCAGTCCCAGCTCTAAGAAATTTGTGCCCGCAATTTCCACATCCCTTAGGGTGGGAACCAGCCACTTTTTAGACCCATCCCCAAAGCCTCAGACTTTCAGACCCTAAACCTCAGACCTCTGCTATCAATATCCGTGTTAGATGGCCTCCAGGAACCCGAGCACCCACAGCTGGAAAGTTCCTCCCCTTCTGTGTTCCACCAATCAAACAGAGCAGCGAATGATGCCAGGAAATTATCTACAGAAGGAAAGAATCCCTTAACACTACCACTCCCACATCCCCTCTGTCCATTCCCGGAAAGCGGGGGACTGTTGGCCTGTAGATGTTGCTCTAGGCCCTCCAATGACTGATCCGGGATCCGGGAATGAGGGTTCTGGAAAACCCTCTCCCTCTGGAGTGAGACCACATCAGTCAACCCCCTGGCATACAGTCCCTCCATTGTATTAACATTGTGCAGCCTGGGCCTCCGCCTCCTGCTGGGCCTGTGTAAATCTGCTGTGTGATGCCTCTATCCCTGCCTGGCTCTGTCTGCAACTTGGGCAGGCAGATGGAATGGGGATTCTTAAGAATTCTAGTTAGGGGTGCCCTCCCTCAATAGATATTTAGCAATGTCTGGAGTCAGTTTTGTTTTAATTGAAGGAATGTGTGGCTGGCCCTAGTGGGTGGAGACCAAAGCTGCTTGCTAGACATCCTGGGACACACAGGAAAATCCTGTCCTAATGTCAACAATTTATGGTGGAGAAACTCTGGTGGTGCAGGTCCTCTTTGTATCAGGGGCTTGGGGGTTGGATGACCGGAGATCTAAAATGAAGAGAGGCCTGTTGTCAGCCATAAGTCCTCAGGGAAGCACCGAGCCCAGATGGGATTCCAGCCTCCACCTACTTTTCAAACTGGGTGTCTGAAGGGCAGATTTGTAGTGGCCTGGACAGCCTTGTGCTTGTGCTCCTCCCCTGGGTGAGTAAAATCATCCCACATGAAGCCTTGGTTAGTATGAGCTACAGCCCGGTTAGAACCACTGGGATCTCCATTCCTTTCCTCTTTAATTTTTGAGACAGGTTTTCTTTGTGAGTCAGGGTTTCTCTGTGTAACAGTCTTGGCTGTCCTGGAATTCACTTCGTAGACCAGGCTGGCCTCAAACTCACCAAGATCTGCCTGCCTCTGCCTCTAGAGGTGCTGGGATTAAAATTGTGTGCCACCGTACCCAGCCCCAAATTTTGTTTTAAAATTTTGTTTAGTGTGTGTGTGTAGGCTTATGTGGACCATAGCACATGTGTGGAGGTCAGAGAACAATTTGTAGAAATCAAGTCTCTCCTACCATGAGGGTCCTAGGACTGAACTCAGATCATCAGGTTTGGTGACAAAGCTCCTTAACCGGCTGAGCCATCTCCATAGCCCATTGTTCTTATTTTTGAAACAGGTTCTTGTCAGCTTAGCCTGGCCTTCAGCTTGCTATAAGGCCAGAGATGTCCTTGAGCCTCAGACCTTCCTGTCTCTATCTCCTAAGAGCTGGGATTGTGGGCACGCATCCCCATCTGGCCCTCACATTCTAGACAATCCTTTTATTTTATACATGAAGATATGAGAGCCAGAGGTCACATGAGAGTGCAAATGTGTGTGTCCAGATCATAGGGAAACCTATTCTTCATTTGACAACAGTGACTGCCCACCAGTAGCATCACTGCCCAAAAAGGAGAAGGAAAGCCCTCGATGTCCTGACCTCAGAGGTGGCCCTGCTCTGTTCTGGATGGAAGCTGCCCTATATGCTCCTATGCTCAGCCTCACTTTCCAGGATCAACACGTTATAGTTGTTCCCATTGTCCTGCCCCAATATCCATAGATCAACAGTACCATTATTCAACAGCCATTATTCAAGAACCTGTCTGCCCCTTCTCCTCTGGCGATCTCCAGCCCACCATGAACCTTTAAGAGTGGATGTCAGGCTCCCAGATGCTCCAGTGAGCCCAGGTCTGTCTCCATGGTTACATGGGTCCTCCTGAAGCTGCACGTCTCTCACTGTATGTGATGAGCTTGGATTTTGGAGTTAGACTGGCTGACTTCAAATCCTTGGTCTGCTCTTACTGGGCCTTGGGAACTTTTGACCTTTCTATTTACCATGTCTTTGTTTGTTTTTGACACAGTCTTGTTGTACAGCTGGAATTAGAGGAAGGTGCCACTAGCCTCAGCAGTCCCAAGCATTTTATATGAATTTGTTATGACTGAAATATTCCTTTAAGGTAACTACTATTATATTCCATTAAATATATGATATTAATGACTAGAGACGGCTCAGCAGTGAAGCGCTCTTGCAGAGGACCCAGATTCTGTTCCCAGAATCCACATGGCTGCAACAACTGTCCAGAAACTTTAATTCTGGGAGTCCAGTACTTTCTTCTTGCCTCTGTGGGCACCAGGCATGCATGTGGTACATATATCTACATGTGGACAAGACATTTATATACATAAAATGAAAACAATCTTAAAAAATAAAACAATTATGTGCTTTTATTATATGTTAAGAAAAAAATACCTATCATTAAGCTGTGGCATGTCTAAAATTCTCTTGACTTCAAAGATGTTAGAATATAAAAACATGAATAGAATTTTTAAAAAATTATCTACTTTATGTTGTTATTTTTGATATTGTTTTTGTTTTTGTTTTGTTTGTTTGTTTGTTTTGTTTGCTTTTTTGAGACAAGGTTTTCTCTGTGTTGCCCTGGCTGTCCTGGAACTCCCTCTGTAGACCAGGCTGGCCTCGAACTCAGAGATCCACCTGCCTCTGCCTCCTCAGTGCTGAGATTAAAGGCATGTGCCACCACTCTCCAGCAAATTATCTGCTTTTAAACAATAAGAAGGTAGTTGTGTATGGTGGCTCATGCTAAAACCTAGTGCTTGGGACTCAGAGGCTGGAGAATCAGAATTAAGGTCATTATTGGTTGTACATAAAGCTCAAGGCCAACCTGGACTCCAAGAGACCCTGTTTTCAAAAACATACCAAAGCAGGGTGTAGAGAGATGCCCCAGTGGTTAGCACTTGCTGCTCTTACAGGACCCGGGCTTGGTTCCCACCACTATTTAACCATCTGTAACCATAGTTTCAGGGGACCCACACCTCCTCTGATGTCTGCAAGATTCCTGTATGTGCACAGTACACATGTACACATACCTAAAGTAAAATAAAAAATGTAAAAGGCAAAAAATTAAACATGAGAAGGAGCCTGGCAGTGGTGGCGCACGCCTTTAATCCCAGCACTCAGGAGGCAGAGGCAGGTGGATCTCTGAGTTCCAGGACAGCCTAGACTACAGAGTAACTTCTAGGACAGCCAGAACTACATAGTGAGACCCTATCTTGGAGAGAAAAATTGAGAAGGCTGGTGATGAGGGTGTGGTTACTGTTAGAACACTTCCTATCATACCTGAGAGTCCTTTGTTCTGTCCCTATTATAATCAATCAATCAATCAATCAATCATTCTAAGGCTGGTGATGTAGCTAAATGGCAGAATACTTGCCTGGCAAGGCACTGGGGAGGTAGAGGCAAGCAGATCAGAAGTTCAATGTCATCTTCAGGTACATAGCAAGAGCAAGGCCAACCTAGCACATATAAAATCCTGTCTCAAAAAACTAATATGTTGGAGATGTTCCCTGTCTCTTCCCTGCCTATGGAATACAGACTGCGCTTGTTTACCCTAGCTTTCAAAGTTCTCCATCAGCATCTCACATCTTATCTGCTACTTAGGCCAGAGCTTTCTAAACAGACCTACCTGGAATTTCCAGGTTGGTCCATGAGCATCTCAGACTTCATGTGACCAAGCCAACCTTCCCTCACTGAGATCCCCATGCTCTCTTGCAATCTCTCTCATGATCCACGGCAAAGCCCACACATCCTTGTCCTCTCTTTGTAATGCCCACAAGCTCTCTTCTCACCAGTGACCAAGTGGTTTCCCCTTGTAATATGTAGAATCCGGCTGCCACTTGTTTAACATGTTATCTCCCATGACTGTCAATCCTATAATACTCCCCATGATCAAATCGAATCACTGTAACTTCCTAAACATATCTTCTTTCTGTCATTGCCTGGGCTTGTCTTGCCTCTGGACTGCCCTTCTGATTTAGCACAGATTATACTGATGCAGAGCTGCTCTGAATTATGCCAGGGGGGAGTAGACTCCTTCCCCAGGCATCTCTCAGCTATGGCACCTGTTATATCAAGGTGATATGTTTGTTTTGGGGTGGGAGAAGGGGGGAAGAGCTGAGACAGGACCTCATATAGTCCAGGCTGGCCTTGAACTTACTCTGGAGCTGAAGATGAATCTACTGATCCTCCTGCATCTACTGCTGGTATTACAAGTGTGACCACCACTTTTGGCTTTTGCGTGTGTGTGGTTCATTCAGTGTTTTTTAAAGCTATTGGAAATATTGTATGCTAACAAGATACACCACGTGAGGGGTGGGGGTGAGTGTCAGTAGAGAAAACTGAGCAGAAGTCACAGGCAGAGACTAAGAGCTTTTTGGAATAGACTGGATTTGCTGGTTTTGCTGACCACCTTCTTTGTGGGGACAGAACAGGCCTGCCCAAGGTCTGCTGGGAGCATACACAAACCCAGAGGGGGTGTTCTTTGTTCACACAACAGTGGAAGGTGCAGAATGATTTCTAATGCTCAACTCCTGCCAGCATCAGAGTGAACTCAGACTGCCCCATTAAGGGTTTGATAGCCTCATTGGGTCCAAAGCTGCTTGCAGCTATGTGACTGCCAAACAAGGTCCTAAAGTGTTTTTAATGATGTGGACACCTTCCCAGCTTTCTGAGTGACATCAGCTTTAGTCACAGCTATAGTCAGCCAATCTGGTCACAGTGGATACCAGAGGAGAATCTGACTTGGTGTTTTTTGTTTTTTGTTTTTTAAATTTATTTATTTTTTTACCTCTCTAGATCATGTTCTTCCTATGATGCTGCTACAGAAAGGGTCTGTGATATCTATTTCCACCATGCTTGGCACATAGTTAAAAACAAGAGACATCCTTGATGGCTCCAGGCCTTTTTCTGGCTCTTGTGATATACACACTCATGAAGCAATTTATGAGCAGGGTGCATAGGAGGCCATGTTGCTTTTCTTGCACACAAGCGCATATGCATGTTTGTGTGTGTGTGTGTGTGTGTGTGTGTGTGTACATGCTCATGTGTGTATGTGGGCACACATGTATGTATAGAGGGGCCAAAGGTCAACTTTGTGTTTCACTCTGTATAGCTCTGTGTGAATGCTGTGAAGGCACGTATGTACACCTCAGTGAGCTCATTAAGGCCAGAGGAAGACCTTCTTAAGTCAGTTCTCCCTTCTGTCTTATAGAGACAAGTCTCTCTTGTTGTTTGACACCCTGCCTACTCTATGGTAGCTGACATTTAAGCTTCCAGGTGGATTCCCCAGTCTCTGCTTTCCATCCTACTGTGGGGGTGCTGGTTTTTTATGTGGGTTCCAGAGTTCAAACTGAGTCATCTGAGTCACCTTGCAGTCTCATTTGCCTATTTTTGAGACCAAGACCTGGTGCTCACTGATGGGCTAGATGGGCTTGCCAGGGACCTCCAGCCATCTGCCTGTCTCCCATAGCCTCAGAGCTGGGCTTTTAGAGGCTTACTTACCTTTTTATGAAGATGTTGAGGATCAAACTCAAGTTCTTATTCTGGTTGCAGCAAGCACTTTGACAAATACTAAGTGTCTCCCCTCCCCCAGGGCTGGCTTCTCTGAGCCTTTCACCAAACAAGAATACTATTTATTTGTCAGTTGTAAACAAGGAAGACAGAGGCAAAGGCCTTTAACCACAGTACTCAGGGAACAGAGGCAGGCAGATCTCTGTAAGTTAGAGGCTAGCCTGGTCTGCATAGCAAGTTCCAGGCCAGCCAGAGCTACAAAGTAATATCCTGTCTCCAAAATTAAATTAAAATTAAAAATGAAGGCGCTGGAGAGAATGTGCACCATTTGAAGGAACTTGCTACTCTCCTGGAGATCCAGGGTCTGGTCTTAGCACAAACACCAAGTTTGCAATCACCTGTAACTCCAGCTGCAGGCAGTACAACACCCTTTTCTGGCATCTGGGGGCACCAGACATATTTTACAAACATATGTGCAGACACTCACATATATACGTAAAATAAAAATAAACACATCTTAAATATAAAAATATAAAGGGCTGGAGAGATGGCTCAGTGGTTAAGAGCACTGGTTGCTCTTCCAGAGGTCTTGAGTTCAATTCCCAGCAACCACATGGTGGCTTACAAACATCTGTAATAAGATCTGATGCTCTCTTCTGGTGTGTCTGAAGACAGCTACAGTGTGTGTGTGTGTGTGTGTGTGTGTGTGTGTGTGTGTGTGTAAAATAAAAAAAAGCCAGGTGTGGTGGTGCATACCTTTAAACCCAGGCAGAGACAGGCAGATCTCTGTGAGTTTAAGGCCAGGCAAGACTCTACATTGTGGGGTCCCCCCCCCCCAAGGATTGTCCTCTGACAAGGTCCATGAGGGCAGTGGGAACAATGACCATGAGCAGGGTGTGTGTGGGTGTTTCAGAAGCCCTGTGAGTACTTAAGGTGAATAACCACCCAGAGACCAGCTATCAAAAAGCAGATCAACTTTACTTAGGGTGATTCAAGGCTTATGAAATTTTGAGAGACTGAGGGTAGGGACATCCAGGATGGGCAAATGTCATTGATTGGGGCTTACATTACCAAAATGCCTCATTAGCATGGGGAAGCATTTCAGGAACCTCAGGTGCTGGCAGAACAGGCTTTATCAGGAGAAAGGAAATTAACCTCGTAATCTAATTGAGGCTACTTGACATTCCTCAGGTAGAGGCAGGCGCGTATGGGGGCTTAGAATTTCCCCAGACAAGGTCAGAGAAGTCTTGCTAATGAAGGGAGTCTCCCATGTTGGGCTAAACCCAGAGGCTATCCAGTCATGGATGCTTAATTAGCAGAGTTTTCCCACAGTATATTTTTAAAAAGAAGCAACAAAAGACTCTCGGGCAGGAGAAATGGCTCAGTGGTTCAGAGCACTGGCTGCTCTTCCGCAGGACTCTTGGTCCATTCTCATTACCCATGTGGAGCTCACATACATTAGTAACACTAATCCCAGAGGCTCTAACTCCCTCTTCTGGCCTCCTTAGGCACTGCATGCATGTGGCGCATAGGTATACATGCAGGCAAACATATACACATAAAATAAAAACAAAAGAAATATAATCCCAGCACTCGGGAGGCAGAGGCAGGCGGATTTCTGAGTTCGAGGCCAGCCTGGTCTACAGAGTGAGTTCCAGGATAGCCAGGGCTACACAGAGAAACCCTGTCTGGAAAAACAAAACAAACAAAAAACAAAAGAAATAAATTTTAAAAAGAAAGAGTTCAAATTCTTTGATGCATTTGCCAAGGAGAGGTGCATCTCTGCAGTCTCCCTTCTGTTCAGGCTCTGTGGCAGGTTGTTGGTGGAACATTGTACATGGTACCGCTCTTTGCACATAGGACTCAAGGATCTGGCATCTTCTACTTCCTAATTCAGTTCCTAATATCCACAGGGGAGTGTTCAGTGGACTGATTGGGTGTCCTCAACATGGTGGCTACCTCCTCCCAAAAGTAATAACACAAGAAAAAGCTTGAAGCCACACTGTTTTCATGGCCCAATTAGAAAGTCACACACTTGATTGGTGACACATACATATTGTCCCAATACCTGGGAAACTGAGGCAGAAGGATTGAAAGTCTGAGGCAAGTCTTAGATACACAGCAATGAGCTCTGGGCCAACATGATTTATACAGCAAGTCTCTGTCTTAAAAGAAAACACAAAAATATCACACAGCGTTCTTTCTGGAATATCCTATTGATTATATGGATGAACTCTTTTTAATTTTGGGGAGGGACTGTTCAACAGGTAGAATGCCGGGGGGGAACTCATTGGAAGCCAGTCCAGAGGCTAACAGCTACATACAGTCTCAATTATCCAGTGCTGCCCTCAGGTAGGTGCTCACAGTAGGCTCATTCTGAAAGGGAAAAACATAGAATGATAGGAAGTAATTTGCTCATGTTCACAGCCTTGAAAGTGGTAAATCCGAAATTCAAACTCAGTCATCATGGCCTGGAAGAGATGGGTCAGCAGTTAAGAGCACTTACTGCTCAGGCAGAGGATCTAGGTTCATCAAGTTCCCAGCATCTACATGGTAGCTAACTCAGGTTCCAAGGGTCCAAATGCTTCTTCTAACCTCTATAGGATCCTTCACAAACATAGTCCACATACATATATCAGATATGTGCATACAGTCACACACACAAAATGTTAAAAAAAAAAATTAAAAAAAAAAGCTAGTCAGGTTGGTGCTTTTAATCCCAGCACTGAGGATGCAGAAGCAGAAGGCTCTCCCTGAGTTCCAGACCAGCCTGGTCTACCAATTAAGTTCCAGGACAGCCAGGGCTATTAAACAGAGAAGCCCGGTCTTGAAAAACCAACCAACCGGGGGCTGGAGAGATGGCTCAGAGGTTAAGAGCACTGACTATTCTTCCAGAGTCCTGTGTTCAATTCCCAGCAACCACATGGTGGCTCACAACCATCTGTAATGGGATTGGATGATCTCTTCTGGTGTGTCTGAAGACAGTGACAGTGTATTCATATAAATAAAATCTTAAAACAAAACAAAACAAAACAAAAACCAACCAATCCAACAAAAAAAAGAGCCTCCTCAAGCAATCAGACTCTAGGGCTAAGGTCTAAATCACTATATTGTGATGGTTCTTATATCTGTTGCAAGCTTGAGGAAACTCAGTAGCTGTGAACAGAAGGTGTCTACCCAGTAGTGGGCAGTGATAGTTTATTTCTCCAACACCGGTGAAATGAGCCAATTTAAACCAGATTAGATTATATTACAGGCAGGTTTTTTGGGAAGCAGATGAGTTCACTGGGCCCAAGGACCGAGGCCAGGGAAGTCGCCATGGGGAAACAGGGGTTAGGGGGTGGGAAAGTGAAGGGGGGGGAGAGAGAGAGAGAGAGAGAGAGAGAGAGAGAGAGAGAGAGAGAGAGAATGAAGAGAGAGAAAAGAGGAGAGGAGAGGAGAGGAGAGGAAGAGACCAAAATGTCTAGATTCCATAGGGAAGAGCCTTTGGGGGAAGCGCCTGGGCTGGAAAGTTCAAGGTTGGGGACAGGGTGTGCCAAGTAGGGACTGAGGGATGCTGGGAGAATCTGGAGGTCAGACTGCTTTGATATTCACCTCAGCCCCTCATCCAGGGTCTAAAACCAATCAGGCCACAACTATGGAAATGAGTGAGGCAAATGTAAATTTGAAAAAGAAAGGACCTCAGGGTCCTAAGTGGTAGCAAAGTGATAGATAACAAGGAGAGTCTAAGAAAAGCAGGAGGTGTGCAGCCAAAGAGTGCCAAAATGGGCAAAGGGCAGTAGCTGGACCCTAAAGAGAATACATAGTGGTAAAGGTTGGAAATTCCCATCTGTACCATTTCTAGTAAAGGAGTGCTTGATCTGCTTGGCTTTACCAGGAGATGCTGTGTCCCATCCATATGTTCAACAACAGCTATTGAGCCCGTATCACACAGGAGCCAGGCCCTAGAAATGATAACGCCTTAGCAAGACAAAGCATTTGTTATCAAAGGAGACAAGTTACTGGCAGGCTAGAGAGGCAACCGTGGAAGAGAACAAAGATCTTGGCATTCAAAGGAAGAGATAGGATAAATTAGGGATAGGTTTTTGGCACATGGTAAGGCCTGGCTGGAAAAACTGTTCCAAGTAGAGGAACTGACTTCAGAGGGGTGAGGCAGCATGCTGAGGTGCCTTTCCCTGGTGTGATACTGCCATAGATGAGGTGGCCTGAACAGAGCAGAGGAGAAGCTAACAGCACTAATGCAGTTCTAGGAGCAAGAGTCTTGGGGATGGACCCCACTCAAGCTCTGTTTCTCTGGCAAGCTGCCTTAGTCAAGCCAGGGGGATATGGGAGTATCCGGGGGTCCTTTCTGTTACTCTTCCTGGATCTTTGTCCAACGCAGGAGAAGTTGGTCCTGCTGGTGTAGATAGATGTGTTCAGCCTTCTCTGTGTGTCTGCAGGGATGGCAGAGGCTGGGGAACGGGTGGTGCCCAATCTGAGACTCTAGGTCTAAGGTTAATGGGAAGCCCATCCTAGTTGGGAGGAGAGGCTTTCTAAGGGTGGTTAGATGGTCAAGCTGCCATATCCCATGCCCCTTTACAAGCAAAGGTGGGGATGAGAGGGGGAAAAATGCTAAGTCAGAAAGGAAGAGATAAATAGGGTAAGGACGGCAGGGCAGGGGTGGGGGTGGGGTAGGCACACCAAAAGGCCAATTCCCTGGATTCTTTTTTCTCAAGCTAAAGATGGAAGGGTGTGTGTGTGAGCCTCTGTCTGTGTTTCCTGCTGAGGCATGATGGAGTGTGGAAGACCTAGGCCAGGAGTCCAAGCTATAATGCCCCCAATTCTCAGCCTCCTCTCCATCTGTCATGTTGGGATATAATAAGAAATGTATATTTGGTCTTTGTCCCAGTTCCTGCCACAGAGATCCTAAAACCTTCAGAATTTCCCGAGTGATAGCAGCGCCCGGAACATCTGTTGCTGCTTAGATTAAGTCCCTTTCAGTCTTACCTGAGTTTATGTTAATGTGGAAGCTCAGGAGAATGGGTTCTGTGGCCAGATGGTTGGGGCTTTCAGCCTCAGTCCCCAGCTGTTGAGATGGGAAGGCTGTCTAGAGATTGAGTGCATCACTGAAGGCCATATATGATGCCTGCATGATGTCTATATAATGGAGCCGCCATTATGAACTCAGCATGGTGCTGCTCAGCCGGCATGCGGCTTGGTGAACACCGGAGGGTTCTGAGAGGATACCTGGCACAGAGACCACATGGAAACTCATGCCCCATCCCTGTACCTTACCCAGTGTATCTTTCCAATTGGCCACTCATCAGTATCTTTTATTGGGGTGTTTATTTACATTCATTTGCATAAATTATACAAATAAGCACATATATTTACATATTAATTATGTAGACTAGGGTGACCTTGAAGCTCCTTCTACCCCCACCTCCCAACTACATACAGACGGGAGAAACGATCTCCATGGCTGTATTTTTGGTTTTGAGAGATCTTATTAAGCATATAGCAAGCAAAAGTAAAAGAACAAATAGCAAGTGGAGTAGCAGATAGACTGAAGCTGCGGATGGACAGCAAGACAACAAAGTGGGGGTTTGTACATCCAGTAGAGAGGTCTGGAGTAGCTTGATTGAGAAGCCAATTAAATCTGGGGTTTAGAAGCCCCCAGCGGGAATCACCTGAGAAAGCTGAAGTGGCTGGCTAGCGTTCTGCCAGTGAGCTTCCAGCTTCCACTGCCCCCTTCCTACCGCAGGTGTTTCTATAACACAAGGCAAACGGTGGTAATCTCTGCTGGAAATGGTTCACCTTCCAGTTGTTCTCAAGGGCAGGATTCTTTATTTATATTGTTGTTGTTACGTTATTGAGACAGGGTCTCTCTGTGTAGCTCTAGGTGTCCTGGAACTCACTCTGTAAAGCAGGCTGGCCTCGAACTCAGAAATCGGCCTGCCTTGGCCTCACGAATGCTGGGATTAAAGGTGTGTGCCACTGCCACCCGGCTAGCACATGCTAATTTGCCAATATAGTTTACATTGTACCAATCAGGAGCTGGGACTGTAGGCGTGTTGTACACCCAGTTTTCTTTTAGCCCTCTTGCCATGACTGCCTTACACGTCTCCACATGTCTCTCAGAGGAACTCCATGATGATCAGATATCTTGGATGGCATTGAGTGTTCAGTGGTAAATTATATTTTCCCTCAGGAAGCTCACGAAACCATTATGTTTCTCACCGAGAACATGGACATTATTTTTTTAATTACATTTATTTACTTGTTTAGTTATTGTGTGTGTGTGTGTGTGTGTGTGTGTGTGTGTGCGTGTGTGTGTGTGTGTGTGCACTCCACAGCACTCTTGTGGAGGTCAGAAGACAACTGTAAGAGTTGATTCTCTCCTTCTATTATATAGATCCCAGAAACTGAACTAAGCCCATCAAGTCTGGCAGTAGAGTACCTCTCCCCACAGTCATTTTGTTGCTCCAGCTTAGACATTGATGGGATGGATGTTCTGTCTCCTTGGTCTAGGATGCCTTTGCAACATCTAACTGATACTTTGTGGCTCAGCCTATACTGCCTCTCCCAT
>JADRCH010000210.1:1941469-2007113 GCA_019843965.1 Rhynchomys soricoides | reverse complement strand
TCACTTTCTAATCTGTGATAGGAACAAGAGCAAGCTGCTAGAAAGTGGCGGTGAAGGGACGGACAAACGTAGACTCTTCACTTGAAAAAATGTGTGCCTAGCAAAAAAGCATTCGAAGATTCAAGGACAGCTTTTGGGGACTCAACATTCACCTTCCACCTTTGAGTCTTTCTGTTTTCCCCTGCTGTGTTGTGTACTCCAGGCTAGCTGGTCTACAAGAGCGTCTTGGCAAGTCTCCTGCCTCAGTTTCCCATCTCCCCAGTGGTGTGTTGGGGTTACGGATGAATGTCACAGCATCCAGATTTTTTTTTTTAAAAAAAAAAGACAGATGAGTGTCTTTCTCTGTAAATCAGGCTGACCTGGAACTCACTATGTGGTCACTATTGGCTCCAACCTGAGTCCTTCCATGTCAGCCTCCTGAGTGCTGGGACCACAGGAGCAGACCATCACACTCAATTAATAGATTACCTTTTAAATCTAATACCTCACAACAGGTATTCGGTTTGTTTTTATTTGTTGGATTTTTTTCAAAACACCTTTGTTAATGTGTAGTTGGCATTCAAGAGACTGGTAATATTTAAAGTAGGCAATCTGGCAAGTTTTAGTGGGTATGTACCCAGGAAGCCTTCGGTGCAATCAAGATAATGAAAATAACTGACGTCCCTATACGTCTCTTCACAGTCACTTCCTTATTTCTCTTCTTCTTGTATTTCCTAAAACTTCATTTATTTTATGTCTATGAGTATAACATAGCTGTCTTCAGACACACCAGAAGAGGCATCAGATCCCATTACAGATGGTTGTGAGCCACCATGTGGTTGCTGGGAATTGAACTCAAGACCTCTGAAAGAGCAGTTGGTGCTCTTAACTACTGAGCCATCTCTCCCCTCCTAAAACTTTATATAAACAGATTCATAAAGTATGTTCTCTTCTGTCTGTCTTCATTCACTCGGCATAATTACTCTTTTAAGTTTTAAATTTTTATTACTTTCAATTATGTGTAGCCTGGTGTGGTGGTACAGGCCTTTGATTCCCACACTCATGAGGCAAAGGCAGGTGTACCTCTGGAGTTAACGAGACAGTCTGGTCTACACAGTGAGTTCCAGGTCAGGCCACATTACATATTCAGAATCTAAAATATGTGTACGGGGGGGGGGATGTTAGTTCTTGTGGGTACAGGTGTCTGCAGAGGCTAGAAGCATTGGGTCCTCTTGGAGCGACACAGTGAATCTCCAGGCCAGCTTGAGTTACATAGTAAGACCTTGTCTTTTTGAGAAAGGGTTTCCCTGTGTAGCCCTGGTTGTCCTGGAACTCATTCTGTAGACCAGGCTGGTCTTGAACTCAGAGATCTGCCTGCCTCTGCCTCCCAAGTGCTGGGATTAAAGACTTGCGCCACTGCCACCTGGGAAGCCTTGAGTGTTTTGCCTGCATGAATGCATGCTTGGTGACACTGTGATCAGAAGACAGTGTTGATTCCTTGAGACTTGAATTATAGACGAATGTGGGTGCTGGGAACTGAACCACTCAGTGATAGCTCAGCTCATAACCACTGAGCTATCTTGCCTGTAAGTCCTTGCCTTAAGAAAAATAAAAAGTAATATAGCATTATGATTGCATTTTAGTCCACAATAAAGTGTTATTATCAATAGAAACAACACTGTGAGTTATTAATTTGTTTTGTTTTATTTATGACATAATCTCACTCTGTAGCCTAGGCTGGTCTGGAACTTACTAAATAGCCAGGCTGGCCTCAAACTCAAAATGACCTTCCTGTCCCAGCCTCATCAATATTTAGATTACAATTGTGGGTCACCATTCTGGGCTTCATAGGTAATTCCTAAAAGCATTATATGAAATTAAGGGTTGGAGGTCTGGCTCAGTGTAGCATGTCTTCCTAGTGTGCATAAGGACCCAGGTTCAATTCTCTAGTTCCCCCCTCCCCAAAACAAAACAAAAAAATTACGTGAATTGAAATAAGCTAAAAGCAAATAATGTCAGTGCAACAGTATTTAACTTTTAACATTTGTTTATGTATTTGTGTATGCATAGAGATCAGAGAATAACTTGTAGGTGTTGTTTTTCTCCTTGTTCTATGTGGGTCCTGGGGATTGAACCTAGATCAGATGACTTGGCAGCGAGTGTCTTTTACCTGCTGATCCAGCTTGCTGGACCTGCAACTCTATTTATAAGACAGCCATGAGCAGGCAAAAATGATCTATAGCTTACAGGTTTTGTTTCTTTCTTTCTTGTGTTATTTGGAGATAAGATTACAGCCACCTGCTACCACGTTCAGTTTATGCAGGGCTGGGCTCAAACCCAGAACCTAGTTAATACTGGGCAGTGTTCTACCAACTGAGCTACAGCCCCATCCCTCTCTTTTTTTTCTGGAAGAGTATTTATTCATTTTAAAGTGTATTTTTTTTTATGTATATAGGTGTTTTATGTATACATTTGTGTACCACATGGATGTCCAGTGCCCTGGGAAGCCAAAAGAGAGAGACTGGAGCTACAAACAGTTGGGAGGCACCATATAGCTGCTGAGAACTGAACCTGGATCTTCTCAAAGAACAGCCAATGCTCTGAACTGCTGAGCCATCTCTCCAGCCTAATATTATTAGTTTTAAAATTATGTGTATATGCGTATACATGTGGGTTTGTACACCTGTGCATGCAGTGCCAAATGAAGGCCAGATGAGGGCATCTGATCCCTGGGCTGAGGTGGGTTATCAGCTACCTGATGGGGGTGCTGGGAATTGAACTCAGGTAAAATCAGCACATGCTCATAAGCACTAAATCATCTATCTAGCAACTTAAAATACAGTTTAAAGATTTATTTATTTACATATCATTAAGATTATTTTTAAAATGTATGTATGTACACTGTCACTGTCTTCAGACTTCAGAAGAGGGCATCAGATCCCATTATAGATGGTTGTGAGCCATCATGTGGTTGCTGGGAATTAAACTCAGGACCTCTGGAAGAGCAGTTAGTGCTCTTAACCACTGAGCCATCTCTCCAGCCCTAAAATACATTTTTAATCATAGATTTTATTTTAAAATTAATGTATATGGGGTTTTGTCTTTATGTATATCTGTGCATCAGTTGGGTGCCTGGTGTCTATAGGGGCTTGTAGTGATTAAATGTATATTTAAAAAGGGCTGGAGAGATGGCTCAGTGGTTCAGAGCCCTGGTCGCTCTTGCAGAAGACTTGGGTTTAATTTGCAGTGCCAGCATGGTGGCTCACAACCGTCTGTAACTTCACAGGCTTGCATGTGGCGGTGGCGGTGTATAGACGTATGTGGAAGAAAAATATCCGTACACATAAATTTTTTTAAAAAAATTAAAGAAATCAAAACAATAGCTGCAGGCTGGAGAGATGGCTCAGCAGTTAAGAGCACTGACTACTCTTCCAGAGGTCCTGAGTTCAATTCCCAGCAACCACATGGTGGCTCACAACCATCTGTAATAAGATCTGATGCCCTCTTCTGGTGTGTCTGAAGAGAGCAATGGTGTACTCATATAAATAAATAAATAAATAAATAAATAAATAAATAAATAAATAAATCTTCAAAAAACAACAGCTGCTTTAGAGATACGGATTTTTTTTTCCACCAGCACTGTGATTATTGAACCTAGGATTTCACACAAGCCAAGCAAACCCTCTACACTGAGCTACTTTTTGATCCCTTTCTTATTCTCTTTGAAACAGGGTCTTACTATCTTGGTCAAGCTCACCTTGAACTACCCTGAACTTAGGATCCTGCCCCAAACCCCAGAGCAGGTGAGATTCCTACATATACATAAAGACAAAACCCCCATGCACATAAATTTTAAAATAAAAATCTATGATTAAAAATGTATTTTAGGGTTGGAAAAATAGCTCAATGGTTCAGAGAATTGGCTGCTCTTCCAGAGTTCAATTCCCAGCAACCACATGGTGGCTCAGGGCCATCTGTAATGGGATCCGATGCCCTCTTCTGGGTGTCTGAAGACAGCCGCAGTGCGCTCACATACACATGTCTGCAGTGATGGTTGTGCATGGGTGTTACAGTTTCATTGACTGGTATCTATAAATGTTTTACCAGTTTCTGCATATAAGTTGGACCTCAATAAAAAGCTACCACTGAGCTACATCCCATAAGTTTTGTTTGTTTTTGTGTGACAGGGTCTTTCTATGTAGCTCCATGCTGAACTTAAACCCTACCTCAACCCCTGAACACTGAGATTACATGAGTTTATCATCATCCCTGCAATATGGTCATTTTAGTATACTCCTACATCTAAAGAAAAGTTGACTGGACATGTAATTCTAGCATTTAGTAGGGCAATAAGAAGAGATACTGCTGAGAATTCTCCAAATCTGGTAAAGATTCTGAGTTCATAGAGAAATGTAGCAGTGGGAAGAATAAATAGAAAAAGACCATTATCTATGTACTGTACAATAAAACAACAAAAAAATACCAATGCTATTTTAAAAGCAGGGAATAATGACGATCAGACCATCCACAGCAATCAGATCAGATTGGACTGACAGATTGCTTTACAACTAACATACATTGCACCTACTACATGCCTACACTGTTCTGGGACTTAAAACACCAAGATAAGAAAGACAGGCTCGTTTCCTACCCTGCAGAGCCCACAGTGTAACAAGCGTGACAGATGTAGAGGGAACAATTAACAGCGTGTTTAGTTGGCAGACAAGAGAAGTGGTAAGAAATCATACGTGTAGAACTGCAGTGTGATTTTCCCACCAATGCTGGAACATCCACGTGTTTCCCAATATGCAGAGGCGAAGGAATGACGGCTGCTATGTTCATGCATGCATTCTTCCTTGGACAAGAGGCAGATCAGATATTTAAGCCTTGAAGCTTCTTTTCTGGGACCCCAGAATAAAAGAAAGAATGACTCTCCCCGAAGCATTCTTCAGGATCCCAGCTGTATGCCATATGCAGTGGCTTACACCTTTCATCCCCAGTACTAGGGAGGCAAAAGCAGGCAGGTCTCCGAGAGTTCAAGCGTGAGCTGCATAACCTCAAAAAAGTGGGTTTGGGGCTGGAGAGATGGCTCAGCACTTAAGGACACTTGCTGCTCTTCAGAGAGTATTCAGTTCCCAGCACCCACTCTGGTGGCTCACACCCACTTTTAACTCCAGTTTCAGGGGATCCAGCACTTTCTTCTGGCCTTTGTGCGCACCGACATACATCCATGCGGGCACACAGACATAGGCTACTGGGGGCTGAGTTACAAAAACAGTGCCTCACTTCTTGACTGTCTAGGACCAGAGCTGATGTCCGTAACAGAACCTGGCTACATCCCAAAGCTTCCTGTGTCTTTTGGCTTCCCTTCCAGAGACACAAAATGCCTGTGAGAGCCTTTCTTTTAAAGGCAGTGTCTATGTCCTGATTAACCTACAGTCCCATATCCGGGCAGAGGAATTACAAGGTGCGACTATTTCCGTGAAGGATTTGGGGAAGAACAGCATATGAGCCAAGGCCGGGAGGAAGAGATCTAGGGAGAGTGGGGAAGATTGCCAAGACTATGAAGAAAGGCAAGCG
Source organism: Rhynchomys soricoides (assembly GCA_019843965.1). Classification (NCBI taxonomy): domain Eukaryota; kingdom Metazoa; phylum Chordata; class Mammalia; order Rodentia; family Muridae; genus Rhynchomys; species Rhynchomys soricoides. The sequence continues at coordinate 2,001,554 of JADRCH010000210.1, read as the reverse complement.
GAAGGAAAGTTAACCAGGACCTAGAGGCTCACCTGTCCTACAAGTGGGAGGAGCTCAGTCTGGGCGTCCGCCACAAAGTGCCACCAGGGAATTGGTCCTCGATTGTTCAGGGCCAGCTTCCAGGACACGCCCTCCACAGCCTGGGGTCCCGCCCTTCTTAGGATTTAATGCCCGCCACTTGGGCGGCCCCTGCAGCAGCCTCTTCCGCCTTCGCCAGGTGAGAGTCCACACCTAGCAGGGGCGCCCGGGGCTGGGTCCAGCGGGCTCCCTTTAGGGTGCGTCGCTGGATCCCTTTCCCTGGATTCTTCCCTTCCCTCTCAGGATTTCTTCTTGGCTGCCTTCTCCTGCTCCTCCTTTCCTATCTATGGTGCAACGTAGGGCCTTTCTGGGCTTGAATTTTCTTCTGCTCTCAGTTCCCTGGCCGCCTGGGGTGGCCTGCTCCCCGCGCCCCCAACCTCCATCTCTCACCTCCAACCGATCTAGGACTTCCTCGTGGCTTAACTACAGAGGGACAGGTGTGTAAAAGAGAGTCTGGGCAGGCAGCCCGAACCCAGAGGCCTAGAGCTTTATTTAATAATGGCTGGTGGGACTGTTTGGTAGCCAGCTTAGGTTGAGTGACGCAGGAGAGCACCTGGGCTCTGTACTTGGAACTGAGCTCAGGTGGGTGTGGAAGGACCACACACCTAGCAGTTTATGTGTCTTTGCGAAAAGTATCTAAGCCTGGCTCCCGTCTTAGCCTTCCCTTAACAGCCCAGCACAGATACCTATTTAATCTTCAATGTTGCTGTCTCTGGTGTTTAAGAAGCCATGACCATGAGCATTACTGGGGTGAGGTGGTATTATGTCCTCATTATGTATTTTGTTTATGTGATCCTTGGTGTCTCAGAGATGTGTGGTGATGTAGCTAGGTATCTTTGATTTGTGGAGGCAGAGAAGCGTTGTGTCTCAAGTACACCTGTGTGAGGGCGTGTTGGGGAGTATGCCTGCATTTCGTGGCAGTGTATGGGAATATCTTGGACTTGAGGAGACATGTATCTGATTGTCTCAGTCATGTTTTGTAGCATATCTTCAGGTCTTGGTGTGTGTGTGTGTGTGTGTGTGTGTGTGTGCACCTCATATACCTATGTTCCTGAGGTATGGTGTGTTAGTGTATCAGTACGTCACTAGTTTGTGAGTGGTAGGCACAATGTCTCATATGTGAAGAGGGGAAATGTTTCGGTTGTATATGAGTGAATGTGTGCAAAGGTGTGGCTGGGAAGTAAATGGGCACAGAACTTGAGTGTCAAGAGTTCAAGGGCAGGAAGCCATAGTGTTAAAATCGTGGTTCTCAACCTTTGGGTCACGACCCCCTTGACAAACTGCTATCTCCAAAAACATTACAATTCTTTTTTGTTTTTCGAGACAGGGTTTCTCTGTGTAGCCCTGGCTGTCCTGGAACTCACTCTGTAGACCAGGCTGGCCTCGAACTCAGAAATCCGCCTGCCTCTGCCTCCTAAGTGCTGGGATTAAAGGCGTGAGCCACCACTGCCCGGCTTACATTACGATTCTTAACTAACAGTATTACAGCTGTGAAGTAGCAAATGAAAATAGCTTTATGGTTGGGGTCACCACAACATGAAGAATTAACTGTATTAAAGGGTCACAGCATTAGGAAGGCTGAGAACCACTGCTCTAAAGTTAGGACATAGCTGGACTTGGTAGACTGAGCAGGTGGTATTCTCAAGTGTATGGAGAGCAGATTTCTCAGTCTTGGGGATGGGACTAGGAGGGAAGCTGTGGCTAGCTGAATTCCTCACTATCTCATCTCTGTCTCTCCTTGCATACCTGGATGTTTCTGCTGTGTTGAGGTTGGCAGTTGAGATTCTGTCTCTGTCTCCAGTGCCTGCCCTAGGCTATCCATTTAAAGCAGACTGCCATCTTCCTGAGAGGTCTAACCCCAGACATGCTCCCTGAAGCCAGTTCCCTATGGCTCCTTCGGCTTCTCCGTGATGTCCAGCTGGCCCAGTTTTACCGGCCCATCCTTGAAGAACTGAACGTCACTCGGCCAGAACATTTTGACTTTGTGAGACCCGAGGACTTGGACAACATCGGCATGGGCAGGCCTGGTGAGAAACCCCAGCCTACCAGCTGTTGGCCCTGCTCCCCCATGCTTCAGGCTTGACTGTGGATTCCCTGTCCTCACACCACACCCACTCTACCCTCATCCTCTAATTCTGGTTTTCCACAGCCCAGCGCAGACTTACTGAAGCCCTGAAGAGGTACCGTTCGGGCGTCAAGTCCAAGAACTGGGTGTACAAGGTATGTGTGCTGGTGGTCATTAAGGGCTTGTTGAGGGTGGTCTTTGAGGGATGATATGCTGGGGACAAGTGCCTGGGAGGGTTAATCAGGGTTCCATGTACCTGAATTCCTCTTCCTATTTCAGATACTTGGGGGTTTTGCTCCTGAACAGAAGGAGATCCCTCCACACTCAGACAGTCGTCTATGCCTCCATGAGCCAGAGGGGGGACTCAAGTGCCTGATTCCAGAGGGTGCTGTGTGCAGAGGGGAGCTTCTGGGTTCAGGCTGCTTTGGTGTCGTACATCGAGGGCTATGGACACTACCCAGTGGCCAAAGTGTGAGTGTCTAAGGGTCTTCTTTCCTTCTTTTCTTTCTTTCTTTCCTTCTTTCCTTCCTCCCTTCCTTCTTTCTTTCCTTCTCTCTTTCTTCACTTTACATTCCAATTGCACCCTCCCCCCCTTCCCAGTTCCACCCTCAACGGGCTTACTTTATCTAAGGTACCTAAACTGTCTTTATCCTTCATGCCCTCTGTTCTGGCCGTGGTCAGTTACTCTGAGTGCTTACTGGTGCTTCTCCCCAACCCCCACCTCCAGATCCCAGTGGCTGTCAAGTCCCTCCGCGTGGGTCCTGAAGGTCCGATGGGCACAGAACTGGGAGACTTCCTGCGGGAAGTGTCTGTCATGATGAAGCTAGAGCACCCACATGTGCTGCGCCTGCATGGCCTCGTACTGGGCCAGCCTCTACAGATGGTGAGTCGATAAGGATACTGCTTTCCTCATAGCCCCAGGGTTGGTGCAGCAAGAAATACCAGTGGGGCCAGACTTTGGCTTACATGGCTCTTTGTTCCTGCAGGTGATGGAACTTGCGCCACTGGGCTCCCTGCATGCGCGCCTGACTGCCCCAGCACCGACGCCCCCACTGCCTGTGGCCCTAATGTGCCTTTTTCTGCGTCAGTTGGCAGGAGCCATGGCGTACTTAGGGTCCTGTGGGTTAGTGCACCGGGATCTCGCCACCCGAAACCTGCTGTTGGCTTCGCCTCGAATGATCAAGGTGGCGGATTTTGGACTAGTGCGGCCACTGGGCGGCGCCCGGAGTCGTTACATCATGGGCGGGCCCCGTCCCATCCCTTATGCCTGGTGAGGGGGGGGGTGCTCTGATGATCTGGTTTGAGGCAGAGCTGGGAAGTCAAGGGTTGAGCAGGGCTAGAGAGCAGCAGCCAGCTTGGTAACTAGAGGGGGCAGGGCGGTTGGGGTTTTGGGGAGAGGGCAGGACAGAGGCATCAGGTCAAGAGGCACAGAAAGGATTTTTGAGGCTAATGGCGGGGGGGGGGGGCGGGGATCGAGGGAGTGGGTGCACAGCAGAAGGAAGGCGAGCTGGGCATAGGCCTAACCACTTTTAACTTCCATTTTCCTCAGGTGTGCCCCAGAAAGCCTACGGCAGGGAGCCTTCTCTTCTGCCTCTGATGTGTGGATGTTTGGCGTGACACTCTGGGAAATGTTTTCTGGAGGCGAGGAACCCTGGGCAGGTGTTCCACCATATCTGATCCTACAGCGGCTGGAGAAGGACCGAGCCAGGCTGCCAAAGCCTCCCCTCTGTTCCAGGGCCCTCTACTCCCTCGCGTTGCATTGCTGGGCCCCTCGCCCTGCAGACCGGCCTAGCTTTTCCAACCTGGAAGGACTGCTTCAACAGGTGAGAATCCCCAGCTCTACAGATACACAAACATGTCTTGATGCCTGCATGGAATCTGGAACTCAGAACTGGGTTCAGTCACTTCCTGCAGGAAATGCAGAGCCCTGAGGCGGCAGCTAGGGGCTGCAAAGACGTACCTGGAAGAGGTGGTCTTTGATTCTGGGCCACAAAAGAGGCATAGAAAAGAGAGTAATGGGATTTCTCCAGTGCTTGACAAGAAAAGTTGAATGAATGAGTGAATGAATGAATGAAGAAAAGAGATTCTGTGTAGGAGGGTAAGGGGAAGCAATAGAGCGAACAGAACTTCCTCCAGGAGAGCTTAGAACACTTGACCAGTGTGATAGACTGTGGAGAGCCTTACAGGTATCCTCAGCCACTCATTGTGTCCTTGTTTAACAGCTCCCAGGAGGTAATTACTCTTAATCTCTATTTAACAGATGGGGCACTTCAGATGCTGATAGGTCAGTGACTTATCTAAAGTCACCCAGTAAGTGGAAGTGTTGAAAGTAGCACCATCCATGTGACTGCAGAGCCCAGCCCTAAATTAGTCTATCTATTGTTAAAGCACTTTGGTCTTCACTCCAAGGGCCCTTGGGAGCTGCGGAAGGGTATGGATCACAGTAGTTATTTCAGTCTAGCTGGGTTTGAGAACAGTAAGACGGATGATACTGACAGTGGCTGGGAGGCAGGAGCAAGAGAAAGAGCTCCCGATCAGAGTTGAGGCAGTGGGCCTGGGGAGGAGTGGAAATACCCTGAGGTGTGTGGGAGGTGGACCTGGTGGGCTTGGGTATGGAATTAAGTGAGCAGGATGCTTCCCACTTGGCCCCCTCAAACAGAGACAAGATTCTCCTTTGTGGTTTCTTGCATCCCATGTCCAGTGTGGCATAGAGTGCAGGTTAGCAACCCAACCCCACTCTGGGTTGCAATGGGGAGGAAGGGCTGGGCACATGACATAAATGGTGTATATTTATTTGATACTGATATGGAAGAAGGTCCTTTCTTGTTGCCCTTATGACTTAGGCCAAATGTCCAGCCACCTTTTCTTCTGTTTCCACAGGCTTGGCTTTCTGAGGGGCTCTGTGTGAGGGAGGTCACAGAGCCAGGTGCTTTGCGGATGGAACCCGGTGACCCCATCACTATCATTGAGGGCAGGTGACAACCTTATGTCCCCTAAGCATCCCCAGGGGAGGTGTCCCAGCCTTCTTGACTCCCGGTCCCTTTGTTTTTCCCCAGTTCCTTGAATGTTGGTCTTGTGGGTCTTGTGGTTTTCCCACTGCGCCCTGCACTCCAGCGCAGTCCCACCCTCTCTGCTGGAGCCCTGCCTGGCCCACAGTGCCCTTTTTGTGTTGGAGAGAAAAAGGCTTCCCTTCCTCCAGGCAGATGTGGCCACAAGACACACAGCTTGATGAGCTGAATGTGGCCCAAGACCAGCTGCCATTCTCCCTGACCCCATTTCCTTCACCAGCTCCTCTTCCCACAGCCCGGACACCACAACCTGGAAGGGACAGAATGGTCGCACCCTCAAAGTGGGCAACTTTCCGGCTTCTGCAGTGACAGTAGCGGACTTGGGGGGCTCGCCAGTTACCCATCCAGCCCACAGAGGTTCTCCTGCCCATGGAGAGAAATGCAGAGGGGGCACAGATGGGTGAGGCCATGAGAGAGGGTAGGGGACAGAGGTGGGTTGGGGGGACTGGCCAAATAGTGTAACTTCTCTGGAAGGAAACTTGGGAGCCGGATGGAGGAGTGAGAATGGACTGGCCCCAGCTAGAGCTTCCCCTGTGGGTTATGTGTGGGACCCAGGTTTTTTGGAAGAAGGCCATGATGTGGGTAAATAGTGGAGAATGACCTAGATCACTCTCTGACAGGGACAGGGAGAAGACAACATTACAAGATCTACCCCCAGCACGGAGCCAGAGAAGGAAGGTGCCCCTGCAGAGGATGAGAGGTGGGTGTGGTGGTACCCAGGGTCTCAGAAACAACTTTCCACTTCGCCTTCCCAACTCCAAATCCGTGCCTTTGCCTATGACTTCCTTCATCCAAATGCCATCTTTGGACAGATTATTTGTTTTGATTTTTTGAGACATGGTTTCTCTGTGTAGCCCTGGCTGTCCTAAACTCATTCTTGTAGTCTAGGATGGACTTGAACTCAAGAGATCTGCCTGCCTCTGCCTCCCAAGTAATGGGATTAAAGGCATGTGCTATCTCCTCCTGGCACCCTTTAAGATCTTAAGATTAGAGGAAGTACTCCTGATTTTCTCACTGGACAGCATCTCCTGGCTCTGGCCCTCAAATACTGTCCTTTGACCCCTAGCTGTTTTGATTCCATTTACATACCTTCCTTCTGTTCCACCTAACATACAGACACCCAAGGACAAGCCAGCTAGCTCACCTAAATATCCTTGCAAAATCACATAGCTCAGTGCAGATATTCAGGAGTGCAGAAAGTGGGCCTCCTCTGAGGTAATTTCTTTCTCAACTCTGAAGGCATTTCCAAGAGTCTGGAGTCAGTTCTGTCCCTGGGCCCTAGACCCACAGGAGGTGGCTCAACCCCTCCTGAACTTCGACGTACAAGAGCTATGCCACAGGGACTACCAGACCTACCTCCACGCCCACCAGATCTGCCTCCACGACCACCTATTATCTGCAGCTCTTCTCAGCCCATCCAGTTCCACAAAGCCCGGCCCAAAAGAGAACCATCACATAATCACCGCACTGGAGTACCTGGAGCCAGCAAAGCCACTGTCCCCTCTGGAAGCCCCTTGTCAGACCCTGAGTGGCAGAGGAAGATTGTAGAGGTAAGGGCTCACTGAAATGACTTGAAGTTCAAAGGGCCTGTAGGTTGGGACAAGGACTAAACAAAGATTTGTCCCCCACAGGTAGAGCTGAGTGTGCATGGTGTCACCTACCAGGAGTGCCAAGTGGCACTTAAAATCACTGGGGGAGATGTGGCTTCTGCTATCCGGAACCTCAAGGTAAAGCTAGCCCTTCTGCAGGTTCCCCAGTCGCCTGCTGGCCTACTAGTGGTCAGCTGCCTTCCCTCCTGTTCACACAGGTAGACCAGCTCTTCCACCTCAGTAACCGGTCCAGAGCAGACTGCCGTCGCATCCTAGAGCATCACCAATGGGACCTGTCAGCAGCCAGTCGCTACATCCTGGCCCGGTCCTGAACTCTACATCCTTGGGGATGGATACCAGCATGGAATACCTGGTCCACTTAGGGCTTGGCCTTATGAGACTAAACAGAAGATAAGGTCTTGACAGAGGCATGCTAAGGTAGATTTACCTGCTGTGAGGAGGTATAGGAAGTGTATAGGGCACCTGGGGTCAGGCACTGATTAGTGCTTCCTCCGTGCCCTGTTGCTTGACCTCTGAGGGACCAAGACAGATCAAGTCCACTCTGCCTACGACACTCTCAATTGAATAGGACTTGCAAGAAAAAGCTTCTGAGGAAGCCTCTACTCGCTGCAGACAAGGGTCACAAGTCACCTATTGGAACTGTCATTAGCTACCTCCCTAGACTCCGTGGGGCACCCATCTTAGATGCTGACTTGGGGGCTGTGGCCCAAACTGCTTTGGTTTGGTCCAGAACCACCACGGGTGATGAAAACTAACTTTTTGGACTCAAGGACTTTTTCCCTTTGATCCAAATAGTATAGATTATAGGTGGGCCAACTCTAGCCCAGCAAGTGCCATTCCCTTTGTGTTATCCCATATCTACCCATCACATTCGTCTTCTATTGTTTAAAAAGTTGCAAAGTTTATATGAGTACAACATACAAAGACAGCCTCCTTCCTACAGTAGGGGAAGGAAGGGGTTAACGGCTAAATAAGGCACAGGAAGTTGCAGAAAGCACCAGCAGGGCCCAGGGGGTTAAGGAGCTGGCACTGGGTCCCAACTGCTACAGCTATTAGTGAGGAGGCAGGGATCCCCTCAGAGTGCCACAGTCTGAAGCTAAACTAATTGGCTAAAGTGCCATAGGGAAGGGTGGTGTCTGCCGTCTTTGGTTCCACTCGCCTTTTACCTACAAGTCCTGGGGTAAAACTTGAGTCCTGGATTCCAGAGGCCCCTCCTGTGCAGAGGCCCCAGATGAAGGCTGGAAGGAGTCGGCAGGAAGCTAATGTGTGCCCAGGGACTGCTGGGAGATGATAAACACAAGGAGGAACGGGTCTCATACATGCTTCTCTGCAGGGCCACGGGTGGTGGGGGAAAGGATGGGTTACAATGGCTCCCAACAGCTCAGTCACCCATGTCCATCTGCTGCAGCGTATGCCAGGGAAAGGGTTGCTTCAGGATGAAAAGTCCAGGGCAGGTGGCCATCTTAAGCTCTGGCTGAGGTGATGGTCTCCTTATCCTGAGGTGGCTTCTAACTGGTGATGGCAGAGGGCCCAGCACCTCCTCGTTTCTCGAAGAACATATAATCCTAAGGAGAGGTCACCGTCAATGAGAGATCTGGCTGGGTGTGTTGAGCAGTTATTATAGCTTAGCTCTGGACCTGCAACCCACCATACATGTCCCTAACCTTCTAGTAAGGGTCCAGGAACTGAACAGAGCGTTTAGTAACAGGAAGGGAAAGGCAGGGGGAGCCAACTCACAATGAGGAACGTGGCTCCCAGCAGCACTGCCTTCACTCTCACATCTAGATCTATTGGGAACTGGAGGCCAAAGTCATCGGCATCTGTGAGGGCTTCTCGGAGCAGCCCTCCCCACTGCTTGCTGATGCGGCCCACACTTCGAGATTCATCCTTAGTCTTCACCTGGTGGGAGGGAAGAAGGACCCAACTGGAGAAGATGTCGCCAATCTCACTTGACTCCTGTCCCACTCCATAGTTGCATGTATGAGTTGTGTAGACTATGCTCAGGGAATCTTCACAATAGTGTTGGGTTGCCATATGACAGCAGGGGAAACTGAGATACCCTAGGTTACATAAGTACATGGTGAAGATCACGATTTAGATTCAGATCTGCTGCCTTCCAAAAAGCATGCATAACATAACTGCATATCGGTGATAAATGGGTATTGCTAAGCTTGCTTTGCTCATTGGGTTGTTCCTAACACCCATGGTTGGTGTCCTATGCAAAGCACATGCCCTGTGCAAAGAAGCCTAGCTGAAAAGGCAAAGAGAGGTGCCACAAATCCTCCAAAAAATGTGACTCTTAATTTGTAAAGGTCTGGGGAGAATCCTTTCCAGCACTGCAGATGAGCCTCATCTAGAGGCTAATCCTAGCTGACAGGCCAACAGGTAGCCTCTGAGGGCTGTGATTCTCACTGGCCTCTCAGAGCTCAGCAATAACAAGTCATGTGAAACTTAGTGACTTCCTGGTTCAGGGACTAGAACTGAAGTAATTTCCTTCTACATCCTGTTCATCCTCTTCCTGCCTCATCCTGCAGCTGGAGGGAACTTCCTGCATCCTAGGCCCAGGCTCAGCAAAGCCTACTGCTGCCAATTCTGCAGTTAAGTATGGACCATTCAAGATTGTGTTAAAAGGACACTGGCTCCCTGAGAACCCCATAACACACACATTCCCATCATAGATCACACAGTTATCTCCTCTCCAACCGGTTCTCAGCACAGAAACTGCCTATGACTACTAAGGTGACTCACTTTTTAAAAGGCAACCTTAGGTGAAGCACCTCTACTGGATGAAACCGGTTGTTTCTCCCTTATCAGAACGGGGAATCATCCCTTAGAGAACTTGAGTCCGAGTAGCACCACTGACTTCTAAGAGCCAGAGTGTCTCCCAAGCCTCACTCTGTAATTCTTACCACCTGGGTTCCTGGGTTGGTGAGAGGAAGCCTCTGTGAGAAGGATATCACCTGGACTTCAGGTTGGACAGTCATTTGGACTTGTAGGTTTGCAGGACAAGCCAAGGGCTAAATTATGAAAGGGTCTATGCTTACAGATAGTCACAAGGGCTGCCTGGGTCCAGCTCACGGCAAACTTAGGCAGTGAGACTAGGAGGTAACAGTCCTCCACTTTCGATCCAGGCTGGCCTAAGATGCTCCCCTAGTCCCCTACAAAGCTGTAGGGAACACTCAACCTTGGGCTAAAGAAGACTTTTTTGTTGTTGTTTCAGACAGGATCTTTCTATATAGCCCTGGCTGTCCTGGAACTCACTATATAGATCAGGCTGGCCTCGAACTCAGAGATCTACCTGCCTCTGCCTCCTGAGTGCTGGGATCAAGGGGGTGTGCAGTCATGAGATCTTCTTTGGTGTGCTTTTACAGGATCACAGTTTTGGGTGGAAGAAAACTCAAAGTGCAGTAGGGGTAGAAATAGTTTGGGAATGATAAGATTAAGGATCGTGATCTCAAGCCATCTATTAGCATGGAAGCTCCTGTCTTATTTTTGTTTTTCTAATTACATTGATAGATTGACTGACTGACTGACTGACTGATTGATTGTGTGCACCATGGCACGTGTATGGAGCGGACAGTTTATAGGAGTTGATTGTCTTCTACCATGTGGGACTCATGGCTAGAGCCATCTCATTGGCCCCCCATCTTGGTTTGTGAAGAGCCTAGAAATCACACACCCCCCCTTTATTTATAATACCTCAAAGTTGGTGTCTGTACCACAGCCACAAGTCCAGCAAGGCCCTACAACCCGTAAAACAGGTTGGCGATCAGCATCCAGGATGGAAAACTTAGGAAGGAAGGGATGCCAGGTCTGTAGCACATGGCCAATGGTGGTGCCAGGTGGAGCCTGGACTTCCATCTGGAAAGGGAAGCAGACAGGTTTACTGTCAAGCCAGGATACCTTGGCCAGAGCTCTTCATTGGTGCCAGCTGTCTTCTGACTGTTCAAACCCTCAACTGAACCGCACCCCCCTCCTATTAAAGCCACAGCTCTTTCTGTGCTGTTTACCACACTGCCCACCAACCACTACAAAACCTGCCATGCCCACCTCCTGAAGACCACAGGGACAGCAGCTGCAGCCACAGTTCAGTGGGCGGAGGAGGCGGAGCACCTCGCGGTCCCCAGGGTCCGCTAGGCGGACACGAAGTGGCCGACGGGCGCCACAGCACAGACGGGCACAACAGTTGCTCTCCTCAGCTGCCTGACCCAGTTGCTGTCCGGTCCCGGAGCGAAGTTCATACCTATTACAGGTCTCCCAGCCTAGGAACGCTGTGAAGGGTAACACGCTGAGGCTCAGGGGCCTCACCTGCCCAGAAGCTCACCACTGCCACAAACATCATGAAGCCCAATGTGTTCCATCTTCTACTCACTTTCCACTCGTTCAGCCTTCTGATGAATCAAGATCTGATCAATCTGTAAAGAGTTAAGAACAGTGTTGACCTTATTCGTCACCTCGAACATCAGTCCTCCTCCCAACCATCCCCTCTTCCACTCACCTGCACCAGGAATTCGAGGCCAGAAGGCACCCCTGGCAATGGCACAAAGGGAGCAGGAGGTCCTGGGGCCACCGGGCCTGGCGAGGGGAAGAGAGCGAAGCCGGGTGCAGGAGCAGGCACCTGGGTGGGCACTGGAGCCTGTCCGGGTCCAGGATGCAGCGCCGCCGGCTCTGGATACCCAGCTGGCATGGGGTAGGGAGGTGGGGGCGAAGGGGCATAGCCTTTGGGGGGCAAGTAGCCTGTAGAGGAGCAGGGGTAGATTAGAAAATTATCTGTGGCTTCATCCTCTTCTTTCTCAGCCCAAGGACCAGGAGCACCCAGGGAAAACGTAAGAAGAGGCAAAGAATGATGGGGCGGGGGTGCAGGGCGGAGGCTCCCCAAGGAGGAAGGGAGGGCCCCACGCATCCAGTCTGAGCACATTCCTGGAGAATGTGTTCGACACCCGGCACCCAAGTTCGTGAGGGGGAATAATGGAGGACCCCAACCTAGGGCCAACATACCTGCCATGGGAAAGGGGAGGGGAGTCTTGGGCTGTCGGTGTAGGGGAGTCTTAGTTCTGGGATGGGGACAAGCTCTGGGACAGACAGACAGAAACAAAGACGGACAGGCAGAGGCGAAGAGGCAGCTGCGCCCAGCACGGGCCCAGGGTCTCTTGGGCGGCACCTATGACTCGGGAAGAAACCGAAAGTGTCAGCGGGCGGGGAGGGGTACCTAGGGCACTGAATTTCCGTAGGGGCCTCAGGACCGCCCCCTCCCTTTGTTCTCCCATTTTCTGCGGAGATAGCTGTTGGCAGACGTCAGGGCAGATGGACCTGAGGTCAGACAGATGATCTGACCCCGAGGAAAGTCTCCTTAACCCCTCTATGGTCCGGCTCACCTGAAGCCCCCAGAATAAACCGGGGGGCCACGCACTCCGGGGCTCACAGGCGCTTGTGGAGGCGGGCCCAGCTCTGACCCCACCCCCGGCTCGCCTAAGTCCCGCCTCCAGTCCGGGCGGGGCGACTGCGCAGAAAGCAGGCGCTTCTCCTCCCGTGGGGCCGCGGACCTTGGACCTTGTGCGCCTTGTTCGCTGTGGTTCCGCCCCTTCCGCTCCGACTGCAGAGGCTTGGAGACCTGGGCTGTCAGAGAGTGACTGCGGCCCTATCCCCAGCGACAAGACCCTCACCTTTTCAGCGTGTGGCTGCTCCGAACCCCGGGATCTTCCTCCCAAGGGCGGGTCGAGCCTCGCTGACGCAGCGGAACACCATTCACACTCATTGCTTTCCAGAGTTGACTCAGTGTTCTATCTCAGGGCGACCTCGCTGTGTTCTCTCCCTGTCACAGCGTTGACCCACTCAGTCACCTCTCAATTCAGGCGCGCCCATTACACGCCTGACAGGCGTTCAAAGGTATCAGTAGTGAATGTGCATGAGGTAAGGATCAGGGAAAAACACTTGAACAGAACAGGCTCTCCATTCCCCTGCATGCTGGCAAAGCTTGTAATCCCAGCATTTGGGAAGGGAGAGGCAGGAGGATAGTTGCAAGTATGAGACCAGTCTGTTCTACATAGTTACAGACCAAGACTCTCTCAAAAGACTCCCTTCCTCAAAAGAAGAAAGCATAGTATCTGGGCAGGTGTGGTGGATCACGAGGTCCAGGTCAGCTTGGGAGTGACCTGGGTCACTAGGGGAGCTATCAAAGAAAAAAGCCCACACCAGCCCACTTGTGCCTGGGTCTTACTTGCTATCAATTATATTTTAGTGCTTGGGATGCAGACTAGGGACTCTGAGAATTCTAGTTTCTAGCCAAAACCGAGAACAACTGTATTAGAAGAACCTAGGAGGCTGCAGGCAGGCAAAGGTAAGGAGGAGGTTCTTACAGAAACCTGGTCATAATGTGATGGATTGCATTGACGGTGGTATTGATGTGCATCTGAGAAAACATGGCTTTATTATGCCTCAGAGATAGGTAAGAAGAGTATGGGAAGTTGAGTCACGTTTGGCCTCTTGAGACCCTTCTGCTCAGTACAGACCCCTCATTCCCCTTGCCTTGCTCTGCTTGGTCATTTACTGCCTGCCCATGCAATCTGTGACTTCATGTATCTTGTTCTCTCTGTTGACTCATCACCTCTAAGATCCTGTTCCTTTTCTTTAGGGGACTTCTTACTAATGCTGAAAACCCAGCAAATGAACTGAAGCTTTAACAGTCCCCATATGCCAGACAAGCCCACTTCAGCGTAAGGCTGAGCACACAGCAATGGATGGTCTTACCAATAAGGGCCATGTTTCCACTGCTAAAGTCTGCATTCTTAATTTTATTATGTATATAGGTGTTATGCCTGCATGTATGTTTCTATGACAGGTGCATGCAGTGTTCAGAAGAAGGTGTCTGGAACTGGACTTTCAGAGAGCTGGGAGCTGCCATGTGGGTTTTAGAAATCAAGCCTAGGTCTTCTGAGAGAGCAGCCAGTGCTTTGATCCACTGGGCCATCTCTCCTGCTCCTGGAATCTGAATATCTTGGCTTTAGAAGAATTTAACTCTAGGAGGTGATAGAGGAGAATGTTCTATTCTTTTCTTTAAGATGGGGTCTCACTATGTGGCTCTGGCTGTCCTGGAATTCACTACATAGCCCAGGTTAGCCTCCAACTCACAAAGATATACCTGTCTCTACCTCTGGCTGAGATTAAAGGCTTACACTACTATGACCTGCTATGTCATTCATTCCACTAATAACAAACCTAACTACAGCTTGGCATAATGGTTCATACCTTTAATCCCAGCACTTGGGAGGCAGAGACAAAGCCTAGTCTACATAGTGAGTTCTAGTCAGCTAGGCTACACAGTGAGAGCTGGTGTTTGAAAAAAGAAGCCAGGTGTGGAGGTGCACACCTTTAATCTCTGTGCTTGGGAGGCAGAGGCAGACAAATCTCTGAGTTTGAAGCCAGCCTGATCTACAGATGGACTTGTAGGACAGCCAAAGCTACACAGAGAAACCCTGTCTAGAAAACAAACCAGGGCTAGAGAGATGGCTTTTCCAGAGGTCCTGAGTTCAATTCCCAGCCACCACATGGTAGCTTTCAAACAACTGTGATTGGATCCCATGCCCTCTTCTGGTGTGTCTGAAGATAGCTACAATGTACTCATATAAATAAAATTTAACAAACAAAACAAAGTAAATAAAGGAAAAAGAAACCTGCCCCTGACACAATGTTTAAGAACTGATCCAAGTAGATTCTTATCAATACTATCTTCCCAGCTCCCCCTCCCAGTGTGTGTGTGTGAGTGAGTGTGTGTGTGTGTGTGTGTACTTGAAAGCACAGCTGTGTTCCAGCCCTTGGCTTCTATTTTGTTTTCCTGTCCCAAGTTTTATCATCTTCTTGATCTACATAGTTCAAGGCACTCTCAACCCAGTCCTGTTTTAGATGAAGCCCCATGAATACTGTGAAGCATTTGACAACTTCATTGTGGTTTTAAGCCTGGTGAACCAAATCCTTGCTTTCCTAACCTGGGCCTTGTGCTCCCTTCAAATTATGCAGTCCAGGCCTCTCATGGGAAATTAACAGATATAGGAAATGCTCTGGACCCCAGTGAAAGTTTCAGCCCACAGATCCCTGTCTCCGGCTCCACCCATAGATTCTGTATGTATGCCCTGGATGCCTGTGCTTTTCTGTCATGGCTGGAATTCTCTCACTAATGCACACTCTTGCTCGGTGTGGGCCTTAAACATTTTGCTAAGCCAGGCCTATTGCTCAGGCCTATAATCCTAGCTCTTGGGAGATGGAGGCAGGAGGATCAAGAGTTCAAGGTCATCCATGGATACACAGCAAATTTGAGGCCAGCATAGGATGCATGAGCCCACTTCAAACAAACAATGGGGACTTCAATGAGAAGCTCACATAGACTCAGATGTTTGAACATTTGATCTTCAGTGGGTGGAACTGTTTGTTCAGGAAGAATTAGGAAGTGTGGTCTTGCTGGAGGTGAGGTTTCAGTGCAGGGAAGCTTTGTGGTTTCAAAAGTCCACATTACTTCCAGTTGGCTTTCTGCTTGGTACTTGTTGATGGAGATGTGAGCTCTCAGCTACTGCCCCAGTACCATGTCTGCCTGCTTGCCTGCTGCCATGCTCCCCACTATGATGGCCATAGACTCAGCCTTTGAAACTACAAGCCCCACATAAACCTTCTATAAATTGTCTTGGCCATGGTGTCATATCACAGCCACAGAAAAGTAGCAAAGACACAAACCAAACCAACGCTTGTCAGCATAGGAACCTGCAGCTCAGAGCTGGTGGGACGGCTCAGCAGGTGAGAGCACTTGCTGTGGAAACTGGAGGACTTGAGTTTATTCCCAGAGCCCATGCTCGAAGGAGAGAGCTGGCTCCTGAAATCTGTCCATTTCTCTTCACACTACCCATACACATACAATAATAATAAGTTAAAAAAATAAAAGGAACCAGTAGCTTGGCAGCGATAGCTCGACAGGAAATAGAAATTCTTATGTTAAAACTGCAGATATGCTGAGCATGGTGGTACATCTTTTCATCCCAGGCAGAAGAAGGCAAACCTCTGAGTTCAAGGCCAACCTGGTCTACATAGTGAGTTTTAGGATAGCCAGAGCTATGTAAAGAGACCCTGTCTCAAAACACCCCGTTCTACACACACACACACACACACACACACTGAAAAAAAGATCAAGAGTTCAGAGTCACACTCTTGTAGTCCAGCCTATATACAGGAGACCCTGCTTCAAAAAGATAAACACACACACACACACAAGAGTCTAAAGGGATAACTTCAAGCTCTAACTTACTACATACTTCACTCTTAAACTCATAAGAGTTTAAGCAACTTATGGCCATCTGTAAGGCCTGCAGTCACTGCCCAGGATTTCTTAGTTCATGGAAGCCATACTGGTTTGGCCCTTACTCCCTTTCATCTGATTTTTCTCTTACCTCAAGTATTTGGGATTGCTTCTTTCATCCTGTCTTGCTATTTCTTTTGCTTAGTGTACTGGCTGGTTTTGTGTGTCAAGTTGACACAAGCTGGAGTTATCACAGAGAAAGGAGCTTCAGGTGAGAAAATGCCTCCATGAGATCCAGCTGTAAGGCATTTTCTCAATTAGTGATCAAAGGGGGAAGGGCCAATGGTGGGTGGTACCATCCCTGGGCTGGTAGTCTTGGGTTCTATAAGAAAGCAGGCTGAGCAAGCTGAGCAAGCCAGGGAAAGCAAGCCAGTAAGGAACATCCCTCCGTGGCCTCTGCATAGGCTCCTGCTTCCTGACCTGCTTGAGTTCCTGTCCTGACTTCCTTTAGTGATGAACAGCAACATGGAAGAGTAAGCTCAATAAACCTTTTCCTCCCCACTTGCTTCTTGGTCATGATGTTTTGTGCAAGAATAGAAACCCTGACTAAGACACCTAGAAAACATTTCTTTCTTTTGGCCATGATCAAGACAAGACATCCAGATGCTGCTGCTGCTATCATCCTGGTCCTAAACTACCTTGAGAGAATCTTGTTATGTAGCCTAAGCTAGCCTCAAATTTGTGATCTCCAGCCTTTTATTTCCCAAGTACTGCACAGCGTACCACATGTAGTTTTGTTTTATAAAGCACAATTTGTATAATAAATTAAAGGTGCACATATTATTATTATTATTATTATTATTTTGCCTGCATGTTTGCCTTTGTGAGGATGTTGGATCTCCTAGAACCGGAGTTACAGACAGTTGTGAGCCACCATGTAGGTGCTGAGAATTGAACCTAGGTCCTCTGGAAGAGCAGCCAGAGTTCTTAACCACTGAGCCATCTCTCCAGCCTAAAGGGATACACTTTATTTTCTAAAGGTGTGCACTTAGGAAAATATGGACTCTCCCTAAATGATCGGCATTTTAGGCAATCTTGTTCAGTTCTGCCTTTCTTGCTAGGACCTCCTTGGTGAAGTGGGGCATGCTCACTGCCTAGCTGTCTCATTATTCTTTTCCTTTGCTCCTAGCAACCCATGTGCTTGTGTATTAATATTTTTTAAGGTTTATTATTTATTTTATGTATGTGAGTACAGTGTCGCTGTCTACAGACATACCAGAAGATGGTTGTGAGCCACCGTGTGGTTGCTGGAATTGAACTCAGGACCTCTGGAAGAGCAGCCAGTGCTCTTAACCTCTGAGCCATTTCTCCAGCCCCATGTTTAGTTGGTTTAAACCCACCAGCTATGAAGCTCCATGAGAGAAAGAATAGCATCCATCTTGCCCATGTTGGCCCTCCTTGGTGCCTGCCACTCCATCAACACTGGCTTATTAAATGTCCCCTAAACATCTGTCAGTTCTCTCCATTCTATGAGTTAGTCAAGTCTGCTTTGCAACTGTGTCTCTTTTTCCATCTCAGTTCAAAACTCAGCCATGTAGAAGATCCATGACCCCTCCAAACCCTTCCCTGTTCTACCTCAGTCTCTGTTCACTGAATGTCCTCCACACAGTAGGGCTCCTTTAAGGGACATCTTGAGCGCTGCAAAACATTTTTCGATGTCCAATACATTTGTGCTTTCAATCCCAACACGGTTTACAAGTAAACTGCATGCCTGTTCAGTATTGCCATGGCTCTCAGGTCTAGACTATGTGGGTATGGGAAACATTTGTCTCACCAGGTGGACACTGTTGAAAAGGGCATCCCTGGAATAACAGGGATCCCCTTGCCCACGTTACCATCCTCAAGTAACCAAATTCTAATGAAAGTGGGAATTACACACCTGTAATCTCAGCAACCAGAAGGCTAAAGCAGGAGGCAGCTGGACATACAACTCAATGGAAGAAAAATTGCCTAACATTTCCAAGGCTCTGGGGTCAATCCCCAACACCGGGGGGGGGGGGGGGGGAAGGGGGGAGAATTCCAATGAACTACATGAATGAAATTACTAAAATCTACATTCCCATGTTCTCCTTAGGTAAGAGGCTCCATTAGTTAGTTCATGCACTCTGAGTCCTGCCCACAATTACCACACCTTGTAAAGAGCAGGATTCCAGAACCAGAGTGTATTTGTAGTCAGAAATGCAAATTCTACCCTCCCTTGCTCAAGGTTAGATAAATGAAGACTCCAAAGTTCTTTATGTGCCTCTTTCTTTTAATTTCTTTTCCACTTCAACATTTCCCCCTTCCCTCTGTGCCCAATTATGCAGAAAGGCCAGTACTGGGTGTTTAAACAAGAGACCTCAAAAAGCCAAGGCAAGCCAGCCCAAGATTAGCAGGCTCCCTCCAGCAGGCCCCAGAGTCTGGATGCTAGTGTCTCCACTCAGAGCCTGGTAGTAAAAGCTGGTGCAGAATAAGGTAGTTCCAGAAGCTAGCAGTAACCCTGCCTGAAAGAGATGGAGAACAGAATACAGGATTTAAAGAACAAAGCAATATTAGGGAGTGAATGGAGTTTGATTTAAATTAGGCAAGGGGATTGGTTACCAAGACGGGTTTTCTGCAATAGGGTACCCCTAACAGGGCCAGGCTGTGCAAAAAGTGGTGTTTGTTGGCCTTGTCAAAGAGCTGTAAGAAAGAGAAGAGAGAGATTTTCTAAGCAACACAGGCGCCCCGGAGCCTGAAGTTGTACACAGGACCAAAGTCCATTCAGTCCCAACACTTCCACCTCTGAAGTCCTAGTTTGCTGCCCACAGGCCTGCAGTCCTTCCTGCTCTAGAGACCTACACTTGACTGCCTTCCCATTCATCTCCCCACCCCCTCCCAGTTTAAGGACACCCAAACATTGTGCCAAGTCCCGGAGCCCCAGAGCTGTTACTTCACCTCCTTCCCGTAGGCATCTGGAAACTGAGCGCCTGTAGAGAGAAGCAAAACTTATCAGATTAGACCGTCTCAAACCCCGGGGCACCTAAGTAGACACTGGTGAAGAGGGGCATCCCTGGAAGCTTCTGATTGGTGGAAACAGATGTAGTACTGAGAAGCAGTACTTTGAAGCTTTTGGACCTAATGACAAACTTGAAAGTTCAGGGTTCTAAGGGATCTCTACTCCATAAGAGACAGGACACTTCCTCCTATAGGTCCCTCCCTGCACCAGACCCCAAAAATTGCCCCCAGCCCAGCTGCATCCCACGTCCCCTGACCGTGTGCCCCGTAGGAGGCCAAGCCCAAGGCCCCAGCTCCGGACAATGCACCTAGGCGGCGGAAAGCAGCCCCTACCCCGGCCATAGCTGTGGGTGGTCACGCGCGGAACCAACACCGCCCTGACCACCCAAGAAGCCAGCCAATCCCGATTGTCCATGCAAATAAGGTCCAAAAGTGCCCAATCAGGGATATGTTCATTTCAGAGCCCCGGTTCCCTCACAGACGCCTTTGTAAAACTTCTGCTGAATGGAGAAGATGTCTGGCGGGCGGAGAAACTAGAACCAATTAGGAGCGAAGGAGCAGAGCAGTGGGAGGCGGGGTTGAGGGTGGGACTAAAGGATTTGCGTCACTGATTGGCCCACTTTCCAAGTTGATCGCCTCTTTGACACCCCAACCCCACACCTCCAGCTAATATCGGTCCCCCACAAAGTTCCACCCCCTTTTCCACAGGCTCCTCCTGTTCGGCTTCAAACCAGACCCACTCCTCAAAAGGGGCGGCCCCACGGATTTCTAAGCCCCACCCATTGCCATTAAGTCACTCCCACTCTATTATGGCCCCGCCTCTGTGCCTAAAGGCCCCGCCTTCTTCGTGTGATGCCCTGCCCTCTATAGTTCAGATGTTCTCCCCCTTGCTAGACCCGGAGAGCCCCGAGGGTGGGAGTTCGGGGGGATGGGGGGGCGGCGAAGATGTCTTCACCCTGCTCTAGTTCGCTACGTCCATCCGTCCGTCTGTCCACTCCCACTCCCTTCACTGTCTTCAATCCCCCCCACACACACTCCAGAGGGCGGGTGGGCAGGCGGGTGCGAGCGAGGGGTGTGCGCCGCTCTCTCGGCAGGGGGCGGGGGAGGCGGCCGCGCGGTGACGCGCGGGGCTGCTGCGGCTGCTCCGCCGGCGGATCATCACTCTCGAGCTGGGATGGACGCGGGGCGGGCGGGCCCTGGCGCGCAGAGCCGGGAGTCCGGGCCTCCTGGCTACTGAGCATTCCCCAAAGCCTCCCCAAGCCCTTGCCTTCCTTCCTAGGAGCCGCACCGACCTCTACTTCGAGGCTCGGGACTCGGCCCCAGCCCTCTTCTGACTCCCCGGATCTCCCTCTCCCGCCCGCCCTCGGGATCGACTAGATCCCTCCCCCTCCCCGAGGATTCCGGCTGGATCCCTGCCCCTGCACCGCGGATTCTGCGCTCCGGGGCTCCGGGCCCCTAGGGATTGCCGTGGACTCCTCCTCCAGCACCCGATCCCTTAGGATCTTCCGCCTGAACCGCCTCCTGGTCCCTCGAAGCCATCCCAGAGAGCCAGTGGATCTCCAGTCCAGTCCTGTCCCATTGCTCCATCCTGGCTCAGCCTTTACCACTGCGGGGTTCCCTGTTCTTGAGCTCCCTCTGACCCTATACCCTAGCTTTCCTTTTCCTGGGGATCGACTGGATCCCGGCCCCGCCCCCCGGGGCTGGGGCGATCCCCCTCCCCCGCCGGGTGAGGCGCTGCAGGCGGGGGCTGGGCCTGCGGGGCCGCGGGGGCTCAGAGGCCGCCGCCCCCCTTCTGAAGCCCGTCCGCCCCCTACTCAGAGCCCTGGATGGAGGCACCACGGCCCCAGGGCTGATCCAGGTAGGAGCTAAGCCATGCTGGGTGGAGGGGGCTGCGCGGCGGTCCATTGGGGTCTTCCTTTTCCCATATTCCTCCCTGCGCCTGGTTTCCCCCAGCCTGCTCTGTCTGCGTGTCTCCGCCTAAGGATGCTCTCGCCGTGTCTCTGCGTCTTGGTCTCTTTGTCTCTGCCTCTCTCCAGTCCATGAATGATCCTTTGAATGGGCCCACAGACCCCGTGTGTTCCCATCTCCCCCTCCCCCTCCTTCTCCCCTTCCCGGCCAAGCCATTTTCCCCACTGCAGGAAGGGGGGGGCTGCGGCCTGAGCCCCCGTCCCTCAACTCTCCCCGGTTGGGGGAGTCAGGCCTGGGCTGGAATGGAAGAGCAAGGCAGAGGGATCGGGAGGAGGGGGAGCAAGATGTGGCAGAGAGAGATGAAGAGAGAAAATGGGGGAGAGAGTAATAGAAAAACGCAGAGAGAGAGAGAGAGAGAGAGAGAGAGAGAGAGAGAGAGAGAGAGAGCACTTGAGGGAGAAAATCAGAGAAGGTATTTGGAGGAGAGAGCGATGAGAAATACCAAGGAGACGGAAATGAGAAAAGAGACTGAAGGCAAGAGCTGGAGCAAGCCAGTTAAGGCCAAGGAAAGATGCTCCGAGGGACCCTGTACAGAGGAGAAAGATGGGGGAGGACTCTAGTGGGAGGGGAAGAGAGAAAAGCTAGTTAGAGGAGAGGAGGCAAGGGGCCCAAAGTACCTTAAGGGAAAGGGGTGACTGAGGCAGGCCATGATGGGAAAAGGGAGAAGAGACAGCAAGGCCCAGCCTGGCATAGGAAGAGGAGATGGGGGGAGTCAACTACAACCCCCCCCTTCAGCTGATGGGAGAACAGAAGCCTAAAAGGACCTGAAAAGGGGAGGGCATGACTGGGTGTGAGTGGAGAGGACTCCTGTGTCCTCATCTCTGGAATAAATTGACACCTGCAGAGAGCCACCCGCGGGCTGGCGCCTGGCTCTGAAAAGCCCGGCGTCAGCAAACAGTCCTGAAGGGGGGGGATGCTAAGGGGGGGGGCTTACTGAAATGACCTGGGTGTCTGCCCTGCCTACCTTTTTCCTGGTCCTGCCCCTGCTGCTTGAGTACCCAGGCATCCAAGCAGTAATACTGGGGGCTGGCAAGGGGAAGGAGAAGGGGAGGGGGGACTCCTGGGATGAGAAGATACCTGAGGTTTGCCTCAGGACGTAGGTCAAAACGCTGTGCAAAGAGGACCTCAGACGGGGTCCAAGGCTCTTCCAGATTATGGGAGGGGAATGTCAGTAGGCTTATTTGAGAAGCCAGCCTCAGGACTGCTTCTCCTATCCCCCCTCCCCATCTGCCAGAGACCTGGTCAGTAGGGTTAGGCTCTGATGGGGCTAAGCAGGATGGGGGAGGGGGCATGCCTCTTAGGATTCTCTGTTCTCCTAGACTACGGTTCCCTCATATATACTTCCTCTCTGATAAGATTGGGTGAGACTAGCGTTCTGACTCATGTCTCTGTCCTCCCTCTCATGGCCTGAATGGACTCAGCAACCAAGCAAGCCCCTTCCCCTCTTCCTCTAGACCACCCCCCTCCAGGGTTAAAGCTGCAGCCCGTTGCCGAGGTAACATTGCGGGGCAGCATCCTGTCGCCCAGCAACCGGCTGCAGGATCATGCATCTGTCCCTGGATTTGCCCCTTCGGCATCCCCTCCTCCCTCTAACCCCTGGTTCTAGGCACCCCAACTTCTAAGGGAAGACATGGAAGGGCCTGGGGAGAAAAGGGTTCCCAAATGCACAGATCTTTAGGGAATGGTACGCTGATGGGGACAGAAGATACTGGGGTTTGTACAGTCCTGAGAAGGCCTAGAGTCTGGCCTGGGGTGGGGGTTCAGCGCCATGAAATTACAGCTCAGGAGTAATTAACACGTATAAACAAACCCGCCACTTCCTGCTCATTAATGACTTGGTATTTTTATTTTCTCTTCCTTGTCTATCTCATTCTCTCCCAGGGAAGTGGGGACTGGGACTCCTGAGTCCATAGGGAGAGCCTGCCTGGGAGGGATAGAGGCAGGAAAGGGGCATGCTGAGTCTAGGACCCTCCCTCCTCTGATCCTGCCCTGGACACTTATCACATCCGACGCCACCCCCAACTTGGGTCTCTGCGGAGGGAAGAGGGCAGCTGGGGAAGGGGGTAGGTGTCAGGGGCCTGTGGGTGGAAGAAAGGGGTAACTTGATCTGAAATTCAAGCCACTAACCACTTGTCTCTTGTCTCCCCATCCTTTCTGCACCCCCCCCATCCAATTTCCCTTCCCTTCTTCCACCTCTCCGTATTTTTCTGTCTGTTTGTCTGTCTGTATCTTGCACACCCCGTCTGGGTCCCCGTTCTCCCTTTCACCGGGCAGGTCGGGCCTCCCAGCACCTTCTTCTACCTTCTTCCCCTTCCCCACCCCTTACCCCCTCCATGGAGAGAAATAGACTCCTCTTCTGTCCCTTCTAACCCAGGTCCTTACTCGTCCCTCTCCTCCTTCCTTTCCCCCGCCCCCTCCTCCCTCCTGGGGCGAGGGGGGCCTCCCTCCCTCTCCCCCCCTTCTCTCTCTCCGAGGGGGGGGTTAGGGGAGGGAGGGGGGGTCCCCCAATCAGCATGTGGCTCCTGGCGTTGTGTCTGGTGGGGCTGGCTGGGGCTCAACGGGGAGGAGGGGGTCCCGGCGGCGGCGCCCCGGGCGACCCAAGCCTGGGCCTCGGCAGCCTCGGGGAGGAGCGCTTCCCGGTGGTGAACACAGCCTACGGGCGAGTGCGCGGTGTGCGGCGCGAGCTCAACAACGAGATCCTGGGCCCGGTCGTGCAGTTCTTGGGCGTGCCCTACGCCACGCCGCCCTTGGGCGCCCGCCACTTCCAGCCGCCTGAGGCACCTGCCTCGTGGCCCGGCGTGCGCAACGCCACCACCCTGCCGCCCGCCTGCCCGCAGAACCTGCACGGGGCCCTGCCGGCCATCATGCTGCCTGTGTGGTTCACCGACAACTTGGAGGCGGCCGCCACCTACGTGCAGAACCAGAGCGAGGACTGCCTGTACCTCAACCTCTACGTGCCCACTGAGGACGGTAAGGGCACGGGCACAAGGCCGGGCACCCTGTGGACACAGCCCACAGACGCACACGCAGACCCTCAAGCACAGGACCGACTTCTGCCCCTAAGCTGGGCCTTGATGGGCATTGAGGGACAGGATGTCCCTGCGGATCCTCCGAGGTAAGGGTGCCTGCTTATCAGGCAGTCCTAGGAGCATCCTGTAAGCATCTCACAGCAGAAACTGTGCTCTAGAAGGAAGGGTAGCTGGCATTAGGCCAAGCTCACCCATCCTCCCCGGAAAAAGGCACTCAGTCAGACACTTAATCTCAATGTTGGTGGCTGGTGTTCAGGTGATGGATGTATCCTAGGCTTGCTCCAGCCTTGTCTCCACCCCCTACCTTTCTCTCCACCTCCACATTTTCGTTCCAGCCATACCACTTAGAGTCCCCCTCCTCAGGCCAACCTGCCCTGACTTCTATCATATGGCACCTATCAGTTCTTTACCTGAGTACCCTAGTCAGGGCTTTTCAGTGACTTTTTATGGGAGATTTCTGTCTCCTATACAGATATCCCTCCACATCCTGAAGGGTCAGGAAGGCTTCTCAGCAGAGGCCCTTCCACTCACATCACAGTAACCTATCCCCATCAGAACATCCTCCTTGGGTTTGAGATGCTGTTTTTGTGAATGAATTCCTGTTCACTGTATGACAGCTCTGTATCCCAGCACTTGCTCCCAGGTAGCTTTCCACTCACCAACTCACACACACACACACACACACAAACAAGCATCACAAGTAGCCCCACATTGCCCTTCTGATATACAATCTCACCACTCCAAAACATCCCAGCACGTCCACAGAGCTGACCCTGCTGCATGCTTCCTCCAGCTACTTTCTGGTAACTTTATGTGCAGGCCTGGTAACCAGGAGCCCCAAATGAATCCCATACCTTCACATGTGTACTCAAGGTCTACAGTAACTGAGCCTCAACTGCTTAAAATGAGCATTTGCCCAGCTGGTCATGTGTTCCAATATCTTACAAGTTATAGCTCTCAACCCCTTCACAGAGTACACATGCCCAGTACTTCCCTGAAAGGGTATTCCCATTGCCCACATGGGCCCCAACCTTCCCATAGTCCTGGATGCCAATCCTATATCCCTGGATGCTCTGGTGACTCCCGAATGTACAGTTTTTATATCCACATAACCTTGAGATCAACCTCCTGAAAGGTCCAGTATGAACACCTTTTACTTTGCACCCAGCTCGCTCTTATGCCAATCACAGGATGACTCGTGTACTTTAACCTGCTAATATCTCCCACACGGACCACCTACTGCCTCACATTCCAGCCCTGCATTCTAGCTAACCACCCCTCCCAAGGTAAAACCATAACTTCTAACAGCCTATCCACAAGATTTTGCTGCCCTCTCCCAGCCCCCTTCCCCAGCATCCCTTCCCTTACCAGTTCTGTACCTTATCCCCCAAATGTTCATTTTTTCATCTCACCCCTGCTATTCATCGACTCTCCATCATGTGAAGTGTGTGTGTGTGTGTGTGTGTGTCTGTGTGTGTGCACGTGCACTTTTGAGACAAGGTCTCATTCTGTAGCCTAGGCTGGTCTAGAACTCATGGTGAAGCTCAGCCCTTCTGTGAACTTTGGATAATCCTCCTGCCTTGACCTTCTGTGCTTATGAGCCACCATGATCAATAGCACCTACACTTTCACATAAGCTCTCCACCCTGTGTCTTCCTTATGGGGACTTTCTCATCATGCCTATGCCAGCCATCTAACGCTTCTCACCACTGGACTGTCCACTCCATCTGCACACAGATCGTTTCCTCCCTCCCTCCATTCCACGCCTTCCCACACCTTATGTATTTTTAACCGTTGCATATTGCAGACCTGATTGGGGCCTGACACATTCAGGTGATCTCACTAAATCTTCACACCAGCTCTAGGAGGAAGTGGTTGACTCAGACACACACACACACACACACACACACACACACACACTTTTCACAGTCTCACAGTCATGAGTACCCTGCTGACTCCATCCCAATCCATAACCTCTCACAAAATAGAGGCCCTGGTCCCAAGTCCACCAAGTGGATCATCATTGTCAGCGCCTTGTTGACCCCATCCCTCCCTGAGTTTGGGGGAGAACAAGTCAGCCTGGGGAACTCCCTGAGACTCTTCAGTCTTAGCGCTCCCCCGACTAACACCCCCCCCAAATCCAGAAGAAGTCTCTGGGCTCTGCTAGGACTTTTGCTGATCTTAGCCCCACTGTCTCTCCCAGCATGACACCTACTTTATGTATCAGACTGGCCCAAAGCACTGTTTCCGAATGTTGGCAGAATGAATACCCCAAGAGGGGAGGAGGGCTCTTTAGCAGTGGACCTAGGGTGGGGCTGGTGATCCTAAGGGAAAAATCACAATTTGGTGGGGAGGAGAAGAGGCCTGGGCTGAGGTGGGTGGGAGTGTGGAGGGATAAGCTGGAGTGGAGGGCAAGACCTGATGACCCCTTTCCCTGCTTTGCCCACATTGGGGAAGTGGGATGAGAAGCCAGGCCTGTGAGTGTGGATGGAAGAGAAATGTTGGTGGATGAGGCTGGATAGGGGGCAGGTGGGCAGCCCGAGCTGACCTACCCATAGCCCTTCAGTTGGCAGCAGGGGTTTCTGGAGTCAATGACCAATGGGGTAGTCTGCCCCAAACCCATCCTTCCTTCTGACCTCCAGAACAATTCTGAGGGAAGTAGAGTCCTTTCTGCACAGCCTCCTCTCACAGCCGGAAGTGGACAGCCCATAGCACGTGGCTGGCCCTGAAAGGAGTCTGCCTAAAGATGGCCTGAGTGGCAAGCCAGCCTTGGTGTCCCTAGCCCACCCCCACCCCCTTCCCCTAACACAAACACACTAAAAAGCAAAGTCCTTTCTAATTAAGTAACTGTGTCTCAAGACAGCCTTGGCCCGCTCAGGCCCTCACCCCTCAAACCCGCCTTTTCTTTGGGGCATGACTTTTTCTGGGGAGGGGAAAATTGGGTTATAGAAACGTTTTTCTCTTTTCTTGGTTTCTTTTTCTTGCAAACAGATTTTGCTTTTTTTGGCTTATTTTTTCTGCCTCTCCCCCTCCCCTTTTCTGCTTTCTCTCCTCCCCTCCCCATCTACCGCCTCCCCTGACCCCATCTTTCCCCACAAAATTGTCCTTTTTTCTCTGTTTTGTGTTCCCGGTCTTAGGTCCGCTCACAAAAAAACGTGAGGAGGCGACGCTCAATCCGCCAGACACAGGTAGATTTAAAAATCCCGCTGATGCATGTGGTTGCTTTGAAGAGGACTCTGATGGCCCTGCCCCTAACTAAATGTCCCTATAGCTCTCAAGGCCCCTCCAAGTCGTTCTCCCAACTAAAAATGCAAAAGAAAAGAAAAGAAAAAATTTTAATAATTGGAAAAAAGAATTATGAAAACTTCAAACAAAATTTGGACAATGTTGGACCCACTAGTTAACCTGTACGAAAAGCTAGCCATGGTGAGATAAGGTGGAAGACAAGAAGGGATTAGATTACCAGAAAAAAAAATTGGATAAAATGTTGAGAGTGTGAAAGAAATCTGGACTGTTTTTGCAACATGTGAAATGTACCATTTGACCAGGAAAAAAAAAAAGTTTTAATCTGAAGCAAAATAATATTTGAAAAAAAAATTGACAAATTAATGACATTAATCAAAACATTAGAAACCTGCTACGATTTCTAGCCAAAACCTGTCAGATTAAAAAAAAAAAAAAAATGTGAACATCTGAAATGAATCAAAAGAATTTGAAAAATTTTAAAAACAGGGCCCAATACCTTGAAGTTTCACCACCAAATTTTGAAATAATGCAAAGAATTTTTTTCTTGCTTTCTTTTTTTCCCAAATGGAGCTTTTTTGTTTTTTCTTTTCTTGTTGAATCTGCCCCAAGATCTTCTTGCTTTTTGGTTGTCGTTTTTTTCTTTCTTTCTTGATCCTGGTTTTTGTTGTTGGTTTTGAACTCTTGTTGCCCCGCCCCCTTCCTGCTCCTTCCCTTTCTAATACCCTCCCCCCACTGGGAGAGGTCTGGGGGAGGGCGGAAAAGAAGGACATTTAGGGCAGGCCCCTGGAAGGAAGAGCTTTGTAAGGTGAGGGATGGAAGGAAGAACAGAGTCTTGGGGATGGGTAGAGAGGAGAAGTCCAGAGACTAGAGCAGGAGGCAGAAAGGGCCTGTCCTATGACTTGCAGGTTGACCTTCTGGCAGGATGCAGGAGATGGCACAGGTGCTGGATACCAGCGGTAGTATCTAAGCCTGGCTCCCATGGCAGATGTTAAACAAGAGCTCCACCAGTGAGCTAGAGCCCAAGGCATGCCAAGAGTTAAAAGAGAGCTAGCTGGAGCTGACCCCAGCCTTGGGACTTTAGAAAAATCCTCCGCTAGTAGTTGGGAAGCAGGCTATATATAGTCTTGAGGACCCCGACAAGCCCTCCTGGACTCCCAGCAGTCCTCTTTAGGAATTTTCACTCCATTGCCCAGTCCAGAGCTTCATGGCCTGTGGCAGCGATCTAAAGGATTCTTTTGGATACGGCAGCAGCAGGGCTTCAGTGTAGGAAAGGCCGGTTGGGAGGGTGGAGAGTCCAAGAGTCAGAGCTTTACCATGATTTCATTAAGCAGGCTCTTTCCCACCCTGCCTCCTCCTGCCACAGTAATTAGGCTGGGGGTTGCCATGGTAACTGGGGAGGTGACCTAGAAAGGAATTAGGGCGGGGAGGAGACCAAGCCCCCAGGGACCCTAAGGCCTGGCACCCCTCACCCACAGACTAGGGTGCCATGTGGAGCTGAGGCCCAAGCCTGAGTCTAAGGAGATGCCAGGGCCCTCCCAGCACCTCCAGCCCTAGTCCCAGCCTTAGTCTGCTCTTCCCAGGAGCAGGAAGGAGATTTGTTGTGTGTGTGGAAAAACCCTGAGGAGGGCCACTTCCTACCCTTGGCCTCTGTTGGGCTTCTTGGAAAGTGTGCCCAACATTTGGTGAAGTGCTTGGACTCATGCTGCCCAATGATGAGGAGGGACCTTCCTCTAGGCTTAGCTGGGGAGGGAGGGAGGGGAATCCGGTCTTGCCCCCCGCCAGGGATGTTAGTGACAAATCCCCTGAGCTCCAGGCTGGTCCTCAGGAGGCCTGGGAGCTCCAAAGTGCTGCTTCTGGTCTGACTGTGTCCTTGTCCCTGATCTCCTGGCCCACCTGCCACCCCCTCCCCTCACAGATATCCGGGACTCTGGGAAGAAACCAGTCATGCTGTTTCTACATGGCGGCTCCTACATGGAGGGCACCGGGAACATGTTCGACGGCTCAGTCCTGGCTGCCTATGGCAATGTCATCGTAGCCACACTCAACTACCGTCTTGGGGTGCTCGGTGAGGGTGGGCAGCCAACTCTTGGGGGGCAAGGTCTGGGAAGCAGTCCTGGTGGGCAGGGTCCTCCCAAGTACGCCAGAATACCTGATAGACTTACAATGCATTATGCTCCTGGCAGAGGGGCAAGGATGCTGTGGCGCCTCCAGGGAGCACCCTTCTTCTACTCCTAGGTTTTCTCAGCACTGGTGACCAGGCTGCAAAAGGCAACTATGGGCTCCTGGACCAGATCCAGGCCCTGCGCTGGCTCAGTGAAAACATTGCCCACTTTGGAGGAGACCCTGAACGCATCACTATCTTTGGGTCTGGTGCAGGGGCCTCCTGTGTCAACTTGCTGATCCTCTCCCACCATTCAGAAGGTACCAGAAGCCTCCTCACCTGCCTTCTCTTCCCAAAGCCTAAACCCTACCAATCCTCTCCTTCCTTGGCTGATAACAGCCTAGCCTGAGGTCTGCCTGTCCCACCAGGACTGTTCCAGAAGGCCATTGCTCAAAGTGGCACCGCCATTTCCAGCTGGTCTGTCAACTACCAGCCGCTCAAGTACACGCGGCTGCTGGCAGCCAAAGTGGGCTGTGACCGAGAGGACAGCACTGAAGCTGTGGAGTGTCTACGACGGAAGTCTTCCCGGGAGCTAGTGGACCAGGATGTGCAGCCTGCCCGGTATGGGGGTGGGAGAGGGCTGGGTCCAGGTCTCTACTTTCCTAACTGGTTCCAAGGAGGTTGAGGTGAGAGGTTCTTAGAGGCAATCTAACTGGGCATGGAGAAGAGGGCTTCAGATACCCCTGGTGGCTGTGTGTTAGCAGCCTCCCTTATGTGGAGGTCACCATATCATATAGATCAAGTACAGGGTTTCACAAAATGCTTAAGGAGGATGTCCAGAGAGGCCAAAATGCCCTGAAGGACTCTATGAGTCTTCAGGTCATGGAGAAAGGTCTTCTAGGCAGAGGAAGGCACCTATGTGTGGCTTAGGAGACCATGGGCCCAGAGACGGCCAGCAACTGGATGGTGAGACCTTGCCCCCTTCTCCCCAGCTACCACATTGCCTTTGGGCCTGTGGTGGACGGCGATGTAGTCCCTGATGACCCTGAGATCCTCATGCAACAGGGAGAATTCCTCAACTACGACATGCTCATTGGTGTCAACCAGGGAGAGGGTCTCAAGTTCGTGGAGGACTCTGCAGAGAGTGAGGATGGTGTGTCTGCCAGCGCCTTTGACTTCACTGTCTCCAACTTTGTGGACAACTTGTATGGGTATCCAGAAGGCAAGGATGTGCTTCGAGAGACCATCAAGTTCATGTATACGGACTGGGCTGACCGGGACAATGGCGAGATGCGGCGTAAGACCCTGTTGGCACTCTTTACTGACCACCAGTGGGTAGCCCCAGCTGTGGCCACTGCCAAGCTACATGCCGACTACCAGTCCCCTGTCTACTTTTACACTTTTTACCACCACTGCCAGGCTGAGGGCCGGCCAGAGTGGGCAGATGCAGCGCATGGGGATGAGCTGCCCTACGTCTTTGGTGTGCCCATGGTGGGCGCCACTGACCTCTTCCCCTGCAACTTCTCCAAGAATGATGTCATGCTCAGCGCAGTAGTCATGACCTACTGGACCAACTTCGCCAAGACTGGGTGAGGGCCAGAGGGCCTAGTGGGGCTGGGCGGGGCACCAGAGGGCCTGGTGGGGCTGGGCGGGGCACCCTTGTAGGTTCTTCCTCCCACCTTCCTTCACAAGGCCATCATTCCTCTAGGAAGACACAGGCTCTTACATGCTGCTGCTCTCTCGAGACACAATGCTGAATGTCTTTGTATCAGACACTGAGGGGTTGGAGATTCAATAGTGTTAGAAAGACCCCTGTCTTTGCTGGGGGTAGGCTTTCTTAGGTGGCTTTGGTGTGGTTGCTGTCTTTCCAGCTTGGTCTGCATCTAAGTATAGAGAACGTCTGTCTGTCTGTCTGTCTGTCTCTTTCCTGGGGTCCACTGACTTCTCTGCCCTCTTTGGTTTTTATCTCCTGGCTGCTCTCACCAGAACTTCATCTCTGTCTTTCTCAGTGTCTCTCTCATCTCTCTCTCTCTCTCTCTCTCTCTCTCTCTCTCTCTCTCTCTCTCTCGTGTGTGTGTGTGGCGGGGCCTCACTATCTAGCCCAGGCTAACCCTTTTTATGCCTCTGAAGTGCCAGGATAGTAGGCATGCACCACTAAGTCTAACTTTTTCTAGCTGTAGGTGTTTCCTGGTCTCTCAATCTTGGACTTCTCCTTCCCTTCTGCTGATCCATCCTCCTTCTGAGCCTCACCCTCACTCCTTTCCTTGCCCTCATGTGCCCACAGTGACCCCAACCAGCCTGTGCCACAGGACACCAAGTTCATCCACACCAAGCCCAACCGCTTTGAAGAGGTAGTGTGGAGCAAGTTCAACAGCAAGGAAAAGCAGTACCTGCACATAGGCTTGAAACCACGCGTGCGGGATAACTACCGTGCCAACAAGGTGGCCTTCTGGCTGGAGCTCGTGCCCCACCTGCACAACCTGCACACAGAGCTCTTCACCACCACCACTCGCCTGCCTCCCTATGCCACACGCTGGCCACCTCGCACACCCGGTCCTGGCACTTCCGGCACACGCCGACCTCCCCCACCTGCCACTCTGCCACCCGAATCTGATATTGACCTAGGCCCAAGGGCCTATGACCGCTTCCCCGGTGACTCGAGGGACTACTCCACGGAGCTAAGCGTGACTGTGGCAGTGGGTGCCTCCCTCCTCTTCCTCAACATCCTTGCCTTTGCCGCCCTCTACTACAAGCGGGACCGGCGCCAGGAGCTGCGGTGCAGGCGGCTTAGCCCACCAGGAGGCTCAGGCTCAGGTGTGCCTGGTGGGGGCCCCCTGCTTCCCACCGCTGGCCGCGAGCTACCCCCTGAGGAGGAGCTGGTATCACTGCAGTTGAAGCGGGGTGGTGGTGTTGGGGCAGACCCTGCTGAGGCCCTGCGCCCTGCCTGTCCACCCGACTATACCCTGGCCTTGCGCCGGGCACCGGACGATGTGCCTCTCTTGGCCCCGGGGGCCTTGACCCTGCTGCCCAGTGGCCTGGGGCCCCCACCCCCACCTCCACCTCCTTCTCTCCATCCCTTTGGGCCCTTCCCACCACCACCCCCTACTGCTACCAGCCACAACAACACGCTACCCCATCCCCACTCCACCACTCGGGTATAGGGGGCGGCTTGGGGAGGTCTGCCTCCCTAGCCCTCCCCAGCCCAGGCCACTTGAAGGCGGGGAGGAGGACTTGGCACCGGGCTTTACCCCTGTGGATTTGTCGTGGAGCAGTGTTAAGGTGGACATGGGATTCCTCACTGGAAAGAGAGTTTTTTCCCCATGCAGAGAGCCCCATTATCTCCTCTGGACTTGGGCCTTTGAACACCTGGGGCGTATTTTTTGCCCTCCGTTGGGACACCAGTCTTCAGTGTGTGGAAATGTGGAAGTCTTTTTGCCCATGTGGAGACATGCTTTCCTCACGGGGGGGTGGGGGGGTGTTTTCCCATGTGCAGGGTGAGGTTTGTTTGTTTGGGTTTTTTGTTTGTTTGTTTTTGTTTGTTTGGGTTTTTTGTCTGTTTGTTTTTGGTTGGTTGGTTGGTTTTATTTTTGCCACCCTGGACACATGTTGGTCCCCCTCAAAGAGTTTCATGGGGGGATTTGTACCCCATGCCTTTGCCTCCCTATCCAACTCCTTGGAGACCCTGGAAGTGATGTGTGCACCTACGGTGACCCTCGGCCACCAGACAATACAGGGTGGTGCCTGGGGAGCAACAAGGAAATCACAGCCCCCCCCCCGACCCCGCTCCCCACCCACCCCTGAGAAGCATGTTTCTCCCCCATGGCACAAGTCAGGTGAAGCACGTTCTCCCTGGAAGCCCTCACCTTCCACAGTCAACACAGATTTCCTGCTAGAGGAAAAGGAGGATCTCTGTCTGTGCATCCCAGTACTGCCTGGAAGCTTACCTTCCCGTGGTCCAGGACACATTCCATCAAATGGAAACATGTTCTTGCATGTGGATGTGTGTTTCCCAGGCAGAGGGTCCTGCGCTCCCCAGCACTTCCCTGCACTCCCCCACACCGCAGGTCCAACACATACTTCCTCCTTGCATAGTAGGTGGAACAGACTTCAGAGTGACAGAAGCCACGTGGGAAGTACAGACTTCGAGGGAGATGCTGAGGTGGGAGGATGGGGGGGCATGGCACATGTCACACAAGAGGCCATGCATGTTTAACTTATGCCCCTCATGGGGCCTGAGGACTGCCTTTTCCTCAGTCTTTGAGATCATTGCTCATCCGTGCCAAACTGGGTAGATGGGTTGGAAGGCTCTCAAAACATGCCAAGGATCCCCTAAGTTCTAGTCAAGGGAAGGGAAACGCCAGGAGCAGGTGGCAGCTAAGGTGGTCCCCCGCACCCCCCACGCTTGTGTGTCTCACCACCGTGTCATTTCTCCTTCTCTGCCTTGGTTCCTCTTTCTCCATCACTGGCTCCTTCTTTGATGCTCTCTCCCCATCTCAGGGTCAAACCAGCCTTCTCTTTTCACCTTTAACCTGTCTTCCCTCCCTGATTGGCTGGATTGAAGAAGAAAAGAAGCTAAGGAAGGGGGAGGGGAGGAGTCAGGGATAAAGGTTAGATGGACAGGCTGGGGAGAGAATGAGGTCAGCTGCACCAAGGAGCAGATGGAGGGGCCGTGGGGGACAGGGCAGACACCAGCAGGAAGATTTTGAAAGGAAATATGGGAAGCAACTGCCCAGAGGTCTTTGGAGTTAAACCTCTTGGGGGGGGGGGGGGGGAGAATGATGTCAGTAAGGGTTTTAAGGGACACCAGTGGAGGTGTGGCTGAATCTCCATGTGTTGTTTGGCTTTCTGAGGGATGTTAGTGCCAAACTTGTATAGGGGTGGGGTGCTGTCTTCCACTGACACCCAGATTCAGAATCCTTGGTCTTGAGTCCCCTGTCCTTTCTCCATCTCCCCACCCTCATGGAAATGTAGTTCTTTTCTGGCCCTTTCCCCTGCCTGGTCTAGCAATTCTTGGAACAGCCATGCCTTCCAAATGCTATCTATCAACTTGGGCCCTGAGCCCTGTAAGCAGATGCCCCAGAGCTGGGGTGTGAGAGAGGGGCTGGGGGACCCCATGATACAGCCACGGACTCCAATGCCCAGCCCCTTTCCAAATAATCCCATGTCCCCACCCCAACCCTTTGCGGCTCTGTACACATTTTTAAACCTGGCAAAAGATGAAGAGAATATTGTAAATATAAAAGTTTAACTGTTGGTTGTGTCTCCTGTCATGTTGGGGAGGGGGGAGTACCCAGCTCTGGTTGTACCTGTCATGTTAGAAGGTGGTGTCCAACCCTTTTCAAAAAATAACTCTTGAGATCTGAGGAGAAATGTCAAAGGGAAAAGTTTCCATAATGATGGGATTGGATGGTTAAGGTAGAGACCAGGATGACAAATAGTTACAAACACTTGTAATCAGCACTCAGGGGGCCGTTGTAGGGTGGATCAGGAACTCAAGACCAGGCTTTGAGCTAAATATGAGACAAGATCCTGTCTTTAAGATAAAAATGCTGGACATGGTGCATGTTGTAATTCTAGGGCTGGAGTGGTAATGGACTCAGGCTACATAGAAAGTTTGAGGCCATTTTAGGCTACATGAGCCCCTATCTCAAATAAAGCAAAAGGTCAGGAGCTATGTCTGTGTGGTCCAGGGCCTGGTGCTTTAGAAGAAGTAGAAACTGATGAGGGCAGATGGCCAATGGATTAGAGAAAGCCAGTGTGCTCACCCAGGAGGCTGGGCATAAGAAAAGGTGCAAAGAAAAGGGTCTGGCTCCTGCTGAGGCCTGGGCCTTGCATCTTGAGAGTATCATCTTAGCACATTATGAGGGAAAACCCTAGCATCATTGTGACCCGGTCACTCTCAGGACCTTCTGGGTCAGGCTGGCAGGTCAGTGGGCATTAGGGGTAGTGGGCTGGGGGCCTAAGGGCCCTGGTGGCCCTAGGGACCGCCATGGCCATGGCTGAGTGGCCGCGGGCTGGGTGGGCCTCATATCAAAACCCCAACACCAACAACTGCCAGGACACGGGAAACTCCATCCTGTTGCTCTTGGGCCTCATCATCTGTATTAACATTAGCATCAATCTGGTGACTCTGGTCAGGGATGGAGGGTGTGGTTGGGGTGGCTGGGAGGCAGGCCTGGTTACAAGGACCTACCCGTGGTTACCATGTCCTCCTATACCTAGCTCTGGAGCCGAATCCGCATCCTCTTACACCGAATATTCCATATCATTTGTGAAAAAGGTAAGGACAGCTAGGGGTTGGGGCCTAGGAGGGGCAGAAACCAAGCGTTCTATTCCACCCGACCCTAAGTTGGCTCCTTTAAGACTGAGTTGCAGCTTTTCCCTCAAAGCCCGACCTCCCATCTCTCTAGAAGCCAGCCTTGCCAACAGCCTCACTTCTCCCTAATCCACAGAAACCAGTAAATTATCCTCACCGGGGAAGCTGACCCAGCCCCCGAGGAAGCAGACCTACCCCGAAGTCCATCTTCGATGTACCATGGACCCTGTGAAGATGACTGTGACCCCCCCACCCACTCGTCGTCGTCACCGCCATCGAGCACCTCCATCTCGCCGTGCCTGCCGCCCTGTAGCTTGGGCTCCTGATACTGATGATGAGAAACCTCCACAGCAGCACCCAGCAGTCTGCTCCCGTCACTGGGAAGGTCCTAAGGATTGGGAAGGCTTCCAATCTATGCAGGATATCTGGGAACCTTGGACTCAAGATGGTCTAGAACAACCTCCCCAGACCATCCGCTTCCAGCCAACAGTAGAGGCAAGGCCTCTCAAAACAGAAATCCGGTCAGAGCAGAGCCTAGAGGCCTATGTGTATACTGTGAATCCCCCGCCTCCCAGTCCAGAGGCTTTGAGCCATAAAAACAATGCAGCGGGGACAGAGGGAGGTGCTGAGGGTGAGCAAGCACAGGGCCAGCCTGGCTCACCACCCTTTCTGGGTCCAGCAAATGTCCCTGAAATACCGCGGCGCCGTTCATCAGGCCGAATAGTCTATGATGCCCGGGATGTGAGAAGAAGGTTACGAGAACTGACCCGGGAGGTGGAGGCTTTGTCCCACTGTTACCCCTTGATCTCTGGATCCAGCACAGCTGAGGGGACAGGCAAAAATTGGGTGTATCGTCCCCTGAAGGGAAGGTGACTGGGGACAAAAAAAAAAAAAAAAAAAATTAAAAAAGAGAGGAAGTGGTTTGTGATGATATAGAGGGGAATGATTTTCACAGTGCCCAGAATTCCTGGTCACTAAGAATGACCAGGACACAGCCTAGAGATCCCCGGGGACCCTTGTCAACTTCTTGCCCTCCTAGACCCTGTCCTGGGCCTTTCTAAGACCCTTCTTGGTTCCAAGACACCCAACTGCTTTTAGTGTCCAGAGAAGCCACCAAGTCCATCCAGATCCCCAAGCAGTCCTGAAATGGAGGATAGATCTCAGGCCCCATGGCCCTAACTCAGAGGTCTAAGAAGCCCAGATTTAGACTACAGGTCTAGCAGAAACATGGTTCCTCTAATGCTTTGGTTTCTTTGGGCAGATTGCTGAGAGAGAGACAGAGACAGAGACAGAGAGACAGACAGAGAGATAGAGAGACAGAGACAGACAGAGAGAGAGAGACAGAGACAGAGAGAGACAGAGATAGTCAGTCTAGGCTCTCTCAATCTCCCAGGCTCGAGGTCCTGCAATCTTTGAGAATAGACTTAGAAGCAGGAGGCAAAATAATAGGAACAGCTCAAGAGGTGACTTCTCATAATGTCTTACCTTCTGTGATCTTATGCCTGTCCATGTCACAAAGGAAAGATGGAGGCTCAGGCCAAGTGACCTGCTTGTGGCCACAGATACCAGAGATCATGTCCACAGCCTTAAGACTCTCTACCTACCTCCCAACCCCCACAGTCATTCCTGCTGGTAGATAAATTCTCAGTGCCAATGAACCAGCCTAGCCTACATTTTACCATGTAACCTTTTCTGAAATTCCCATCCACTGCCTAGCAGAGAAACTGGTCCCCTGCCCTGCTCTTAGATGGTGAGATTCTCCTATGCATATTAACACACAATTTTCTGAAAATCACCCTATTTCTTTGTTCATTTATACTCAACTTAAGTTGGTGGTAACACATGCCTCTAACCCCAGTAATCAGGAGGTTGAGGCAGGTCATTGCAAGTTCAAAGCTAGACAGGTTTACATAGCCAGTTCTATGTGGCAAGACATTCTATTAGCAGAACAAAACCTCCAAACAAAGAGAAGTTATTGATCATTTTAAGTTAATTTTATTCTGTTGCAAACAGAAAATGTACTGTATGTTTGGAGAGCATAGAAAATGCCTTCTCTCCATTTTTGAACAGTTTGCTTGGTCGGCAGGTGGAAGGGAGGATTGAGGAAGTTCAAGGATAGTCCGCCAAGGTCAGCCTGGCTTACCAGAGACCCTGCCTCAAAATAGCATGAAAAATGGCTTGTTGGCAGGGTGCTGCATGCCTGTAATCTCAGTACTCTGGAGGCAAAGGCAGGATGTTTGTTGCAAGTCCAAAGCCAGTCTGATCTACATACTGAGTTCCAGGTCAGGGAGGTTTTTTTTTTTTTTTTTTTTTTTTGAGACAGTGTTTCTCTGTGTAGCCCTGGCTGTCCTGGAACTCACTCTACAGACCAGGCTGGCCTCGAACTCAGAAATCCGCCTGCCTCTGCCTCCCAAGTGCTGGGATTAAAAGCGTGCGCCACCACTGCCTGGCCTCACAGAGGGTCTCACTATATAGCCTTGGCTGACCTAGATGTCACTGTGTTGATCATGGCTGGCCTTGAACTCAGAGATCTGTCTGCTTCTGAATCTGGAGTGATTGGACTAAAGGTGTGCGCCACCATACCTGACCCTCTTTTTTTTTTTTTAGGTTTTTAGGTATTTTATCAATTAGATGTCTATGTGGAGTGGGTGGGTATGTGCCCTAGAGTGTGATGTCAAGGGAGTCCAGAAGAAGGCTGTCAGATCCTCTGGAACTGCAGTTCTAGGTAGTGAGCCACCCAACCTGGGTGCTGAGAACTGAACTTAGTCTTCTGCAAGAGCAGTTGGCACTCTGAACTGCTGAGCCATCTCAATATCCCATTAGACCCTATTATTTAAAAAAAACAAGTCAAATCAAAACCTTGCAGTCCGGGTAAGTGATTGTTAACCTAGTTTACTCAATAAACTCCTTCTGTCATATCAA
Organism: Rhynchomys soricoides; assembly: GCA_019843965.1. Taxonomy (NCBI): domain Eukaryota; kingdom Metazoa; phylum Chordata; class Mammalia; order Rodentia; family Muridae; genus Rhynchomys; species Rhynchomys soricoides. Next base: position 1,962,838 of record JADRCH010000210.1, on the reverse strand, counting down.
CAATTGCATCTTTATACTGTGTGTAGTATGTAATTTTTTTTCTAGTGCTGAGTAAATGTCAAGTACTCTACCACTTTGTACTGTGTGTGTGTGTGTTGTTGTTGTTGTTGTTGTTTTGAGATGGTATCTCTAGCCCCTGGATGGCCTGGAACTAGACTGCTTCCTGCCTCAGCCTTTCTAGCAGCTAGGATTGCCAAGCCCATTGCTACCACACTGTGCTGTGGTTTTCTTATCAGTTTTTCAACTTGAAGTCGGGATGGGTCAGTGAGAGGACACTTTCCTTGGAAGGAAGACCATGGTTGGGGTTGGTAGTTGGCAGAGACAGCAATCCCAGCAAGGTATGCTTCGGCATCTGTAAGATGCCAAAGCAAATGAGCCATGGGCATGGGTGTTGGTGTGGGAGGATTATAACACAGAAGTGGTCAGCATGTGGAAGCCATGGTTCTGCACGTACCATTCATTACCTCTCTATGCTGCCCTCAAAGCGGGCATGAAATGTGACATACCAACAGGCTACAGATATTGTCGTGTCTCAGAAGAGCAATGGAATTCTTTATGGATATTTTGACCCTGTGAAAATGGTCTCATGACTAGCTACCATACTTTCTGACCAGGAACCAGATATAGGTAAAACAAGGAGACCAAGAAGACCGTACTCAAGTACCTGAGGGTCGTGTTTTATCAAATGGAAGTCAAAGATAAAAGAGTTTATAAAAGTCCTACCTCTGCATTATGACTCTAACCTGCCTCATTATGACCTGGCTCTTTTCCCCAGATAGTAAGCATCTCTCAGTACTGGCATGAATACAGTGTGGGTTGGGCTGGGTGGGGGGGGGTGGCCCAGGTGGCCTTAGGACCCCCCCACCATGGAAAACCAGCTGTGGCAGAACACCCTGGGGTGCTGCAATCAATTCCAAGAAAGCCCCCAGGATGCTGAGAACATCCTATTTCTGCTGCTGGGCCTCATCATTCTTGTCAACATCAGCATCAATGTGACAACTGTGGTCAGTGATTACTGTGGATCACCCATAGGAATAAAGAAAAGCCAGCTACAAGCTTGCTTCACTTGCAGAAATGGGTGGGGTTGTTGGGAACGGGGATGGTATTAGAGAGCTGGTCTTCACTCCCATCTTCCCACCACCTCCAGATGTGGCATGGACTCCAGAATGCCATAGACAAGATGATCTGTTGGATAAATCAGAAAAGTAAGTATGCTAGACAACAGTATCACATGCACACACCCTGATCCTAAAAAATCAGGACCGCATGCTCCTAACCCTGAACTCTTCTGGCTCTTGCCTCTTGGCAGATGAAGTCCAGATTACCGAATGTACCCCCAAAGAGCCCCAACCAGCCAACATCCAGGACGTCCACATCCACTGTATCCTGGACCCTGTACAAGTGAAGATGGCCCAACCTACACAGTGTTCCTCTTCCTCTTCCCATTATTTCTGTAAGCGCTCTAACGACAGGCGCAGCCGCAGGCGCTACCCCTTCCAAAAGGGCAACCTTCAGATCCGCCAAAGCAGCCAGCAACAGGGCTGCCACAGTCACCAGCAGAGACTTCAGAACAACAAGCAATTTTCCCATGGCTACCCACCCTTTCGTAAACAACCTCAAAGCCACAAGGTGTCACAGATGAGGCCAATGCCCTTTTTTGACCTGGAAGACCGGGATTCCTTTCTGGAGGATGATCAGTCCTGCCCGCACTCCAAGCAACCCCGTAGGAGATGGGGCGGTTTGTATAAGCCAGCACGTCTGGCCTCCAATGTGGGACTGTGGGGTCGCCAGGGTGGAATCCTCGCCAGCCTCCCACTACCCTCCCTCTACCTGTCACCAGAGCTGCGACGCTTGCCTAAGCGAGTAGAAGCCAAATCAGAACTGAGGCTACAGGGCTTCGGTCCCCATTATTCACAGTCCCGGGTTTGGGGTAATGTGGAAGCTGAGCAGTGGGCTTCATCACCACCACCTCCCCGCCGGCCGCTTCCTAACCCCTCCTGGAATAGCCCTTTCCCTTCAGGGGGCCACATACCTTATGATGCCAGGGATCAGTGGAGGCGTGGAACAGAAGGCTGTGAGCCGCCACCTGCCTTTGTATCCAGGAACCCCAGGCCAGAGACCCAAGGCTACCGGGACCACAACGCCTCACAGGCCCACCGGCAGAACTTCCCTAGCTACAGCCAACCCAACCACAGCCCACCACAATCCATGGGACAATCCATGGGTTACAGCTCCCGGGAATCTCACGAAGTTCGCAGGCGGGCCCCTGACTGGCTTGAGGTTTTCCCCTCTCGTCGTCCTCTGACCACCTCTACCTCCCTCACGGCATTGGGTGAGGCTTCATACCAAAGGGCCCCAACTGCCAGCTCAGGCCTGATGATCCCTCACTCCTCCCAGCGCTTGGTGGAAGTCCAGCTTTCTGACCCAACCCCACCTCCAACCACCTTTGTCCCGCTCAGTCGGAATCCAGGTGGCAATGCCAGCTACCAGGTGTATGACAGCCTGGAGCTGAAGAGGCAGGTGCAGGAGAACAGAGGGCAGGCCAGCTCGCTGCCACCACCTTCCACCTCAGCTTCAAGGCCCTCTCTGCATAGAAGCCGGACAGGGAAGCTTAACTGAGCAGCAGGTGATCATGAACAGTGGGGTAAGGCATGAAGAATAAAAGAGAAAGAGTCCAGAGAACTCTGCTGTTGTCTGTTGTTTGGAAGCTCTCCTTTCACTGGCCTGGGATTCTTGATATGGGAAACCATTCCTCTCGAGGTGATGCTCCTATGGCCCAGGGGGCCACAGGCCCTTGGTGATCCTGTATGAAAAGTCTCACCAGCTCTAAACTGCAGATCAGAGGTCTCGGTGCACCCACCTTGTCCCAGTTCTTGTTCCCAAAGGGACTCAGCTCTGCTCAAGAATCTCTGAGGTCAGGGCTCAGTAGTTGGGCACTTGTTGCCTTTGCAGAAGCTCTGGGTTCAGTTCCCAGCACCCATGTGGGGACTTACAATCATTGGTAACTCCAGTTCCAGGGGACCTGTTGTCTTCTTCTGACCTCCATGTGGACCAGGCACACATGTGGCACATATACATGCAGGCAACATACTCATAGACATAAAATAAATTCAGGGAAACAAACAAACAAACAAACAAACAAACAAAAACTGAAGTCAGAGAACAGGCAGACAAAAGCCTGAGGCTCAGTGTGGGAAAAAGTCTAAAGCTCTAGATTCCAGCCAAGTCTCTGAGGTCAAGGGGCTTTCCCGTCTTAGGAGTGATCAAGGGGTGAAAGATTCTGGGTTTTCAACTTCATGAGTAAGGCGTGTTTGAGCTGAGTGAACCAGAGTACTGTGTGTGTGTGTGTGGGGGGGTGACGGCTGAAAAAAGAGAGGGGTGCTGGCCTATAAGCTTAGGTTACTCAGACCTGGTCACCAGGGAACTTCATCCTGGGACCTTCTCCTCCACCATCTCATTGTGATCCCAATTGCCTGCTCCATTATGACTCAAGCCTCCTCCCCTCCCCCACAAGGGGCGGGCCTGTTTTCTGGTTTGTGGAGGCCATGGGGCCCAGGTAGGCCTGGGACCCCAGGTCATGGGTGAACGAATCTACCACGGAACCCATTCCTGTTCTGGCACCAACCTCAGGAAATGCCAGGATTTAGGAGATTCAATTCTTCTGATTCTGGGCACCTTCATCTTGCTCAACGTGGGAATCAATGTGGTGACTCTGGTCAGGGCAGGGTCTGGGCACAAGGGTAGAGGGGGCTCAGGGGTTGTTTGCTTGTTTATTTTGAGTCAAAAAGCCTCACTAGGAAACTCAGGGTGAGTTAAGATCTTCCAGCTTCAGTCTCCTGAGAGCTGTAATTACAGGCATGTGCCACCAGGCTTAGCCTAAGCTCTTGGGTGTCCAAGGGGCTAAAGTGGGAGGGCAGCTGGGATGTGGCCAGATGAACATTAACCTTCAGGACTCACCCTACCTCTGGCCTCTCCTTACTCTGCTCCCCTCAGCTCTGGAAGCATCTGAAGAGCTCCTTGCGGATTCTTTTCCATCACTATTTCCCCAAAGGTGAGTGGTCTCCTAGGGATGTACTTGTCCCCTTTGTCACAGCTCCCATTCCCAGCCTGGCACCCTGTCCTTTCCCACCCTGCTTCCCCAACAAGCAACCCATTGGTTTAAACAGCCAACCCATGTGCATGCATTGTACCGCAGATACCAAGAACCTGTGTTCAAGAATCCCTGCCCGATTCTGCCATCTTCCTAGCTTCCTACCTGGGCACAGCAATCACCGTGACTCTTGGATACCAGACACAAATGATGAGAACATTTCTAGGTGCTGCTGGATGCCACCCCAGTGTGGACATGGCAGAGCTTCTACAGAAGCTCCATGGGAACTTTGGAAAGAAGGGCTGATGGGAGCTGGAAAAGCCTCCCAGGCAGCAGCCATGAAGACTCAAGCTTCTTCCTTTTCCAGGCCAGAGATTTCTCCCCCGATTCCAAAGATAAGTAAGCTGAACATAGTTCCACCCTCTTCACCCCAAGACTACAAGACTAAGCCACCAGTTGACAGTCCATCCCAAGCTCCGACCCAGGCTCTAACCTATACCTCAACCAACACCCATGAGCATCCCTCCACTCAGTCCCAGACTCAGACCTCGGATCACTCTGAATTCAGGACACAGCATGTTAAGCATACCTCAGCCCGTGCACCACCATCCCGTGCACCAGACTTTATCCCAGCCTCCAGTGAAGTCTCAAAACCAGTCAATGCTCCATCCCCAACCTCATCCCGCCAACCAGCACCCACACCACTCTATCCCTCCATCCAGGCCCCAACTCATAGTCAATCCCATGCCTTGGGTCAGGCCCAGCCCCACATCCTGCCCTCTAGCCCACTCCAGGTTCCAGCCCCAACCCCAACTCAGGGTTTAGCCCACAGCCCTAAGCAAACCCCAGTCCATACATCATCTCGACCTCCAACCAAGTCTCCTGCATATGCTTCCTTCCAATACCAAAGCCATGATCCAGTCCAAATTCCAGTACACACCTTGACCCACCCCCACGCTGATGTCCCTAAAGAAACAACGTCTCAAGTCTTAGCATACGCCCCATCCCATTCTCCAATTCATTTGTGTGCCTGTGCCTCAGTGCCCAACCCAACCTCTGCCCCAGCCCCTCCCCCAACCTTTACCCCAGCCACTTGTGTTATGGCCCCTGTCCCAACCTGCGCCCCAGCCCCTGCTCTAGCACTGTCCATGACCATGACTACTACTCAAGCACCTGCTCAAGTTCCTATCACCACCTCTACCCCTATCCTATCTTCTGTTCCTTCTTTGGCGACTACTTTTGGCCCCAGCTTTTCTACCGGCCATATGGTTTATGATGCCCGAAGAGTGAAGCAGAGCACCGTCCCTAAACACAGCTCCCAGGACTCGAGGTATTTCAGGAAGGACTTGAACATTCTCTCCAGACCTCCAGAGGTAACAGGCCTGGTAAATTCTAGTACTTCTGAGAAAACACCAAAGCATGGTGGGGACAGTGCTGAGCTTCCTTCAGGGCCTATGCTGGGCTACCTGGAGTTGGGGAACGTGGAATGGAAGGGCTCAGATAATGCCAAAGATAAGTTCTTCCAGCCTAAGACCTTCCCTTACAGCAGAGTTCATCCTTGCTGTCCTGAGAGGAAAACTGAGGAAGCCCAGGCTCCATTCTACCACCAGTTCCTGGTCTATGCCCAGGATGCTACTCCCTCGAAACCTTGCCTTCACTCTCCCAGCCCTACTCAGAGCACACTGCCCACCGCCCCTCTACCATGCACTCTCTCTCTGCCGCTTGTTTCTCCCAGAATATTTTCTGTGTCTCAGTCTAACCATCAGAAGCCCTCCAATGTAACACAAGACCCCTCCTTCCTCTTAACTTCCAATTCTCCTCAGATGGCCTCCTCTTCCCGCTTCTCTACCCCTTCTCAGTTCTCCACCATTTCTCAGTCCTCAATCCAACCCCCAAACCCTGAGAATCAAAACCTTAACCAAGGCCTTAGCCTTCAAAAGATTCCATCCCTTGCCAAGGATTCCAGAGTTCCCAGCAACATAGGCTTTACACCAGATACAGGGCTCCAGAAGAACCCAGGCCTTACCCTAAATCCAGGACCTCAGAAAAACCCAGACCTCACCCAAGATCCAGGCCACCACAAGAACCCAAGCCTTACCCCAAATCCAGCATTCCAGAAGAACCCAGGCCTTACCCAAGATTCAAGCCTCCATAAGAACCCGGGTCTTACCCTGACCCCAAGCATCAACAAGAACTTGGGTTTCTACAAGTTTCCAGACCATATTCAAGATCCTTACCTCTGCATGAATCCAAACAGTTTTCAAGACTCTTGCCTTCAAAAGAAGCTAGCTATCTCTCAAGATTCTGGCCTAAGGAGTCCAGCTGCCACTCAAGATGCTGGTGTTCTTAGGAATCATCCGGCCTTAGGTGTCACCCAACATTCCAGTCTCCACAAGAATGTAATATTTAATGAAACATCTGGCCCGAGGACTTTGAGCTTTATGCAAGACTCTCTGGTCTACAGGAATGCTCCATTAAACCAAGATACTGTAATCAACAAAAATAAAGACCCCTCCCCAGCGACCAACTATAAGAGGCCAGATCCCTGTCGAGATTCTGGAAGTAATAATGTTACAGAAAATGTACAACATCCTGGAGTCTGCAGGAATGTAGGACTTACCCAAGACTCTAGACCACAGAAGAACCAGCACCATACTGAAGATTCTGAAGTTAACAAAAGCTCAGGACTTACCCAGGAATCTAGTCCCCATAAGAGCCTAGGTCTTGTCCAAACTTCTTCCCTCCATAAGAACTCAGGTCTCACACAAGACTCAGGAGACTACAAGAATCTAGGCCTTATCCAAGATTCTGGGATCTGTAGGGTCCCAGATCTTATCCAAGACTCTGACTCCTATAGGAGTAGTAGCCTTGTCAATGCCACTGAAACTGAAAAAAGATCAGATCTTAACCAAGATGTTAGCATTTACAGTTCAGAACATAGCCAAAGCTCTAACCTTCAGGAGTGCCCAGCAATGGATCAAGATCCCTGTCCTCATCAGGACCCAGCACTTGTCCGGGGCTCTGGCTTCAAGCCTCCAGGTCTTACCCAGAGAGCTAGCCCCTGCAAGGACTCAGGCCTTATGCTAGACTCTGGCCTTGCCAGAAAACTAAGCTGTGTTCCAGATACAGATTCTGCCCAAGAGTCAGACTCACTTCAGACAGTAATGCTAACACCTTCCCCAGTGAAATCTTTCATACGTAAGATGGCTTCTCAAAAGAACAAAACCGAGCAGCACTTACCCTGGACTTCTGTCCCTGTCAATCAAAACTCCTGCCTTTCCAAGGCCCAAGTGATCTCCGCAGACCTGAAAACTTTTTCAGAGGTACCTGTACTGATTGAGCTACAGCCACCGTCCCGGTGGTTAGACAGCCAAGACTGGGTATACCACCGTGTAGACACAGTTCCTCCAGCTTGCCAGAAGTATCACCAGATATCTATGCCTCCCAAAACCAACTGGAAGGCCCATTGCCCTGGACCAGGCACCTGGTCAGGTCATGTGGTCTTTGATTCCTGCCAGAAACCATTAGTAACTGGCAGGGGAAAGTGCGAAGCTCTATCTTCCAGGCACTTTCGTCAAGAGGCACCCAAAAACTCAGAGGCAACCCAGAAGGAGTGGGGGTATCAAAATGTGATGAGGACCTTGAACAAAGAGGGAACAAACACTCATCGGCAATAAAGAGGCAAGAGAAGCATTCTGTGGCTGGTTGAAGCTCTCCACCCCAGCACTACCACTGATACTGACCATCCCCACCTTAAACAGATACAGAATTAACGCATTCTTAATTGTCCCCCACAGCTCCATAGCCAGGCTCAAGAGCTGATTTTCAGGGGGAAAAAAAAATACTAACCACTAGCCAAATGTGACTATTAGAATGTCAATTAAAATTTAAAATTCTCACCAAGCGTTGTGTTGTACACTTGAATCCTAGCACTTGGAGAGTGGAGGCAGGAGGATCAGAAATTCAAGGGAATCCTCAGCTATATAATGAATTCAAGATCAGTATGGGCTACTTGAGATCCTGTCTCAAAAAAAAAATTATCCCAGCACTGGAGAGGCAGAGTCAGGTGGATCTCTGTGAGTTCAAGCCCAGCCTGGTCTACAAAGTGAGTTTCAGGACAGAGAAACCTTGTTTCCTGAAGAGATGGAAGAGATGGCTCATCTGGTAAGAGCACATACCGTTCTTCTAGAGGACCCAGGTTGGACCAGGGGGCTCACAGCTGTCTGTAACTTCAGTCCCAAGGGACCTAACGCCATCTTCTGGCCTATGTGAGCACTGCACACATGTGGTACACATCCATGCAGGCAACCACACATAAAAAAATAATAATAAATTAAGCTAGGCGTGGAGGTGAATGCCTTTAATTCCATCACCAAGGAGACAGAGACAGGTGGATCTCTGTGTGTTCAAGACTAGTCTGGTCTACATAATAATTTATAGAATAGGGCTACATAGAACCTATCTAAAAAAAAAGTCTGAGCTGAGCAGAGTAGTTCACACCTGTAAGATCAGAGTGTGGGAGGCTGAGGCAAGGTGATTTGTATTTTGAGCCTAGACAGAGCCTATCTCTAAAAGACAAAATCAATTTAAATTCTGTTCTCCAGGCTCTACATTTTTAAGTTCTGACACCCACAGGTAGCCAGACAGCAGAGACTCAGGACATGTCAATCATAGCAAAAAAAAAAAAATTGAGACCTGCTCTTGTTATATAGCCCAGGTTAGCTATGAACTCATTCTATATAGCCTATGCTGGACTTGAACTTGCAATTCTGCAGCCTTAGCATCACGAGTTCTGGGACTAAAGGCATGCTCCACCACTATGCCTGCCTTTTTTTACAGAAGGGGGGAGTTGAGATTCTCTAATATTGTAGCTCAGGCTGTCCTATGACAACTCCAATGCAAGATATGTTACTTGCCTCTTGGTGAGGGTGCCTGAGAGAGATTCCTCACCAGTTATTGTTTCTAGTAGGAATCAAAGACCATGTGATCTGTCTAGATGCCTGGACCTGGGAAGTGGGGCCTCTAGGTTGATTTGTGAGGCATAAACATCAAGGACACTTTGGCAGGCTGAAGGAACTGTATTTATAGGTACAGGCTGGCTTCCTATTAGAGGCAACCCTCTGCTGCCCTGACTTCTCGATCATTAGGATCATAGGTAATGAGCCACCACACCTAAGGTATCACAGATCATTCTTTAACGACTGGGTGTGGTGGTGCATGTTTGTAATCTCAGAATTTAGGAAGTAGAGACAGAAGAAGGATTTCAAGGCCAACCACTAATACCTAGTAAGTTCAAGGACAAACCTGACCTATATGATACCCTGTTTCAATACAAAGGAAAGGGGTCTGGGGAGATTTCTCAGAAGGTAGAGATGCTTGCTGCCAAGCCTGATGAGAATTTGATCTCAGGGTTAAAAGAGTCAATTACTGCAAGGTGTCCTTTGAGCTCCACACACAAACTGGTATGGGTATGCGGATGTGCACATGCACAAACACACGAAATGAAAATATAATTAGAAAAAAGGAAAGCTGGAGGGGGGTATACACCTTTAATCCCAGCACTCTGGAGGCAGAGGCAGGTAGATCACCAAGTTCAAGGCCAGCCTGATATACACAGAGAATTCTAGGACAGCCAGGGCTACCTGGAGAAACCCTGACTTGTAAAACAAAACAGTACAAAGAAAGAAAGAAAGAAAGAAAGAAAGAAAGAAAGAAAGAAAGAGAGAAAGAAAAGGAAGGAAGGAAGGAAGGAAGGAAGGAAGGAAGGAAAAGAAGAGTCTAGCCAGATGGCTCAGTGGGTAAAACAGCAAAGCTTGATGACTTGAGTTTGATCCTTGGGATATACATTGTGGAAGGAGCGGACCAATTTGCACAGGTTGTCCTCTGACCATCACACACACACACACACACACACACACACACACACACACACACGAGAGAAGAGAAAAGTTTTAAGAATTAAACATTTTTTGATATTCTATTTTGTTGGAAAGTAATGCTTTAGAGCTCTCTTTAAAGAACATTCCTTTTCACCCATTTTTTTATTTTTAAATTGAGACAGGGTTTCTCTGTGTAGCCCTGGCTGTCCTAGAACTCACTCTGTAGACCAGGCTGGCCTTGAACTGAGAGATCTGCCTGCCTCTGCCTCCCAAACACTGGGACTAAAGAAAGGCCTGAGCCATCACTGCCTGGGTAGTCCCAGTGTTTAAGGCTCTCAGAGAAACCGGAGGCCACTGTTGGTTTTTAGAGTGGTTCAGGCAGGTACGTACAAATACCCCTTTGCCTAGTACCCGGAACCGTGAGCCCGGCAGTCATGGGCTGCACAGCAGCTCAGGAGAGGACCTCAGCTCTTGCAGAGGACTCAGGTTCTGTTCCCAGCACCCACGTGGTTCACAACCATTCATATCTCCACTTCCAAGGGACTCAATGCCCTCTTCTGACTTCTGAAGGTACCAAGCACATGGTACACACACAGAGAGAGAGAGAGAGAGAGAGAGAGAGAGAGAGAGAGAGAGAGAGGAGGGGGGCAAAAATTGCTCATACACGGAACTTGAGGGAATTCAGCACTCAAGAGAACACAGGTTCAATTCCTAGCACTCACATGATGGTCAACCATCTATAACTCCAATCGTAGGGGATTTGAGGCCATCTTCTGGTTCCAAGAACTCCAGGCATGCATGCAGACCAAACACCCATACACAAAAATAAATTGAACACAAACAAACAAACAAACAAAAAAATCTGTCTTCATTTCTCTTGATCTGGCCTCCTGGGTCACAGATATATAAACCTGTGTTCCTAGTTCTCTGATTTCTGCCTCATGGATGAAGGGGAAGGGTACCCCCTTGGCACTAACTTGAAACCCCTTAGGTCTGGGCTTCCCAAGCGAGCTCTGGTTCTAGGGGTTTGTTTATTGACTTCACCTTACCCCATTTTGGGGGCAGGGTCTCCCTCTAGGCTGGGCTCACCTAAAACTCTGCATCCAAGGTGAACCTCTAGTTCATAGTAGCCATCCTGCCTTGGCTGCCCAACTGCTGTGATTATGAACATGAGTGTTCACACTTCCACAATCTTTTAGTTTTCAAGATGTCTCAGGTTCATTATCTAGCCTAAGAATGTCAGAGATATCCACAGCAGATGGAGTCTGTGAAGGTCTGGCCTGGTGAGAGGTGGTCTAGTCTGTGAGCCTACTTCATGTTTAGGGATTTACTGTCTCACTAGCATGTTCTCAGTCCCATCTTGTGTCTGTGCTATATTCTGACCCCTCATTCTGGTTTCTGGTAGCATAGGTTACTGAAAGTAATTTCCTGCCCTAGTTTTTGTGGCCTGATCTAACCTAGCTGGGAGTTTCCTCTGGACTTTCAATCTAGTCTTAATAGCTTCTGTGTACATGTAACTTCGAATTCCCAAGTGGTTTTCCTGTCACGATTCTGCATGTCTGATGTAAGCATCGTTGGCTGCAATCCCTTCTAAGATTCTATTTCCATGCCAGCTACGCATTCCTGCCTTGGTATTACGACCATTGGTGCCAGGAAGATGCTTTCCCACCAGTCCCCTACCTCACCTCTGACCCTGGACAACTCATATGCACTATCCTTTTTTTGTTTTACTTTTTTAGACAAGGTCTTGCTATGCAGCCCTCAATACCTGGATCTCTTTGTGCAGACCAGGCAGGCTTTGAGCTCACAGAGATCGGCTTGCCTCTGCACCCCAAGCACTAAGATTAAAGGCCGTGCTCAGTTTTTTCCTTCTTTTAAGAGAGTCAAAGGGTTGGAAGATGGCTCAGTGGTTAAGAGCACTGGCTGTTCTTCCAGAGGTCTTGAGTTCAATTCCCAGCAACTACTTGGTGGCTCACAACCATCTGTAATGGAATATGATGCCCTCTTCTGGCACACAAGTTACATGCAGATAGAGTATATAATATATATATAATAAATCTTTTAAAAATATTATTTATTTAATGTATATGAGTACACTGTAGCTGCCTCCAGACACACCTGACGAGGGCATCAGATCCCATAGATGATTATGAGCCACCATATGGTTGCTGGGAATTGAACTCAGGACCTTTGGAAGAGCAGTCAGTGCTCCTAATTGCTGAGCCATCTCTCCAGCCCCATGAAATAAATCAAAAAAAAAAAAAATCTTAAAAAAAATTCGAGGGTCAGAGTGAGCGGTGCTGGAGTGAGAAGAAAACGTGTCTGAAGATAACGACAGTGTACTTACATATAAATAAATCTTTTAAAAAAATTGAAGTTGCCCAGTTGCTCCATCTCCTAAGCCCAGCACAGTATTTCCAAGCCATAGTCTCTAAAATGATCAGAGGGCTTTGATTCCTGGGAGGCAGAGGCAGGTGGATCTCTGTAAGTTCAAAGCTAGCCTCTCTAATATACATAGCTCCAGGCCAGCTATAGCTACACAGTGAGGCCCTATCTCAAGTTAGATAAATAAAACTAAAAACGAAGTCAGAATTTCTTTTAATGAGCCTCTTCTAAGAGTCCGTGGAGCCTCAAAAATGGAATGGAGGGTATGTTCATTATTTTACTATTGGGATCTGACCAACTATCCATCTTCTCTAATTCTCCAATTCCAACAAGTGTTTGTGTAGGACTCATTAGACAGAATAATATACTGTCTCCACCTGGGTGTAGTGGCATGAACCTGTAACTTCCCTCAACTCCAAGGAAGCTGAAGTAGGAAGCTTGCTGTGAGTTCAGGGTCACCCCTTACATGGTGATTCCAGGCCACCTTGGGCTACATAAGAAGACTTGGTATAAAACGTGCTGTATGTCTTTAATCTCAGAACTCAGGAGGCAGAGGCAGGCTGAACTGTTCGAGTTGCAGTCAGCCTGGTCTATGTCGCAAGTTCCAAGCCATCCAGAGCCACTCGGTGAGACCCAGTCTCAAATAACTAAATAAATTGAAGGGATAAAAAGGAAGAAAAAGGAAACTACAGCTTCCAGTAGGCACTACTTCAAAACAACGGAAAGGGTGTGTGGCACCGCTGCGCCTGTATCGTGGAGCAGAAACTACAACTCCCAGAGGGTATCAACATCTCAGCAGGGTGAGAGGCGTGGCTGAACTCTCACAGGAGGCGGGAACCAGTCTGAAGCCACCCAGACAGCTTCCAGAAAGGGGCGTGGACATGTGACCACCAGGAAGTCACCTGTAGAATCTTTTATGTTGCTTTCTGTCCACCACCTTTCCAGCTACCCCTTCATCGGAAAGCTGCGGACCAATAAGCCCTTCTCAAAAAGAGGTAAAGGGAGGTGGGCAAAGGCTCGTGGCAAAGATTGGTTATTGTATTCCCTATTCCCAGGAGGGACCAAATAGCCATTTTTTTTTTAACCTGCTGAGTCAGGTGAACCCATTGACCGCGGGCCAACCTGCTTAGGAAAAAAAACAAAAAACAAAAGCAAAACCCAAGGAAATAGTCATTTGTTCATTCCGAAGACTAAACACAGATCACCTCATCTACAAGACCTACTTGTGGATTGTTTGTAGCCCTTACTCCGCGTCAGAGGGAGGAGAAAACTGGAGAACTTGGGGGCCGCAAAAGCCTGCCAAAGCTAGCTGGGATCTGTTTGCTTCAGAACCAAACGATAGAGAACCATGGCTTCCACCGTTTGGGGGGGTGCCCCCTGGTGGGGCCCACCGCCCCCAGCCCCAGCCCGGCCTCTCACAGACATAGACTTCTGCTCTGGCGCACAGCTGCAGGAGCTCACTCAGTTGATTCAGGAGCTGGGTGTTCAGGAGAGTTGGAGTGAAGGGCCCAAGCCTGGAGTTGATCTTCTCCGAGCTAAGGATTTTGTCTTCTCTCTACTCGGTAAGTAATTATCAACCGTGGGAATTTGCAAACCTCAGCCTCGCCATTTCCCACCCCGGCTTTGAGCCATGATACCTTCACGACCCTTTCTCTTCCTTTAGGTCTAGTTCACCGCCAAGACCCTCGTTTTCCACCCCAGGCAGAACTCTTGCTGCTTCGCGGTGGGATTCGCGAAGGTTCCCTAGATTTAGGGCACGCCCCCTTAGGGCCCTACTCCCGGGGTCCTCATTATGATGCGGGCTTTACACTCCTTGTGCCTGTGTTTTCTCTGGATGCCACTGGGCCCGAGCTGCTGCTGGATCTGGAATCCTGTTCTGCATGGCTCCGCCTTCCAGAACTGATGCGCGGAATTTTGGTCCGGGAGGCCTGGCAGGATTGCCTAGGACCTCCTGTCCCAGAAGAAAGTGATATGACTCACCAAACGCATAGCAAAGAGAGTCCCTCCGACCGAGAAAACTCTGTAGGTCAGTCACATGATTATGTCCCTGAACCTGAACCACACATGTCTTTGCAAAAATCATCTAGTGAGCTTTCAGGGTCCCAATCGCCTTATGATATCACCAATCTTGAAACTCCTGAACCTTTGGAAACTACTTTGAGTAGTGACGTCTTGGAAGCCGACGAAAGCCCAGTCCCAAAGCCGTCGGAGGCTCCAAAGGCATGGCCCACATTATGCCCGACCCAAGTAGCTTCATGGTTCTTCCTTAAGTTGGCTCAGGTTGCTGAGTCCCTGATCCCGGTCCCAGGTGCCCCGCGGCTAGTTCATGCAGCTCGCCACGCGGGTGTCACCACAGTCCTCCTGGCAACTCCAGAGCCCCCACGCCACCTCCTGCTCTTCGACTTGATCCCGGTGGTGACCGTAACAGGCTGGCCTGACACAGCTCGGAGCCACTCGTGGGCGGGTCCACTGGTCTCTGAATCAGCCTCTTTCTACCTAGTACCGGGCAGCTTCCCGGAGCATCAGGGCACCTCTGGATGGCAGCTGTGCTTCGCCCGCCAGGAGCTGGCGCTCAAGGCGCGCATCCCCGCCCCGTTGCTTCAGGCACATGCGGCGGCCCAGGCGCTGCTGCGCCCGCTGGTGGCGGGGACCCGAGCCGCTGCGCCCTACCTCCTGCGGACCTTGCTCTACTGGGCGTGCGAGCGGCTCCCGGCGCTCTACCTGGCGCGGCCGGAAAATGCCGGCGCTTGTTGTCTTGGGCTACTGGATGAGCTTAGCCGGGTGCTAGAGGCCGGGACGCTGCCTCATTATTTTTTGAGCGGCCGAAAGCTCCGTATGGGAGATGGCTCCGCTACTCTGCGTGGGGCATTGGCCCAGCTCCGCGGGGACCCTGCACAGGCCTTGCGTGAGGCTGTGGAGGAAGCCAAGGTTGCCCGCAAAGGGGGCGGTTTAGCGGGAGTAGGGGGCGGGACCCATTAAAGATTCTACTCTTAAGGGAATGGAAAGTGTCTCCTTTGGCGAGAGGGTCATGGAGGAGACTGCTCCCCCCGTTGCATACAGACAGTGTGTGCTTGGATCCAAAGTCTCTTTTCTAAAAGGATTCCCCAGTATTCTGCCCTGCCTGAGGCCCAAGTTCTTTAAATCTGGCTGGCGCCCCTTCTATCCCGGTACTGTCTCCCGGAACCTCTCTCCCGGATTCTTTCAGAGTCTACAGGGAACAGGAGGAATGTATTTACTGACAAAATGCGGGAAGGAACTGGTCTTTGGAAACCTGGTTTTGATCAATTTGGCTCATACCAAAGCAGAGAGATATTAAGGCCGGATCACAGCCCAGACTGGATGTCACAGTCACCCGTTTCTCCACTTACCCCCAACTCTCCTCATCCGTTTCTGCCCTCACTTCCATCCCAGGCAGTAGAGTCCCTTTTCATTTTCTCTTGTCGGCTATTCCATTTACCCCCTGCCTCCAGCCCCGCCATATCAGGCTCCCTGTCTGTCTCCTTTGAACCCCGAGACTTGCAGGCCTTGCCTCTATTCCGCCTTACAGTCCCCACTTACAGCTTCCAAGGAACCCCAGGGTTCCGCCCGCCCAGCTTCATCCAGCGTCTCCGCCCCCTGCCCCGCCCCCGGGCCGGCTCGCAGAGGAGGGGGAGCCTCTGTCGGCGCCGCCGCCTCAGCTTCCCACAGCCGCTGCCGTTGCCTCCGCCGCTCTGCCTGGTCCAACCTCCAGGCCCAGTGCTCTGACTTTGCCGAACCGAGGCGCTCTGCAGAGACATCCTTACTCCTTCCTGGGGGTCCGGGACGCTTAGGCCGACGTTGGGGGGAAACCTCCGCTTGCGGGTGACAGGGAGGGAGGAGCCTGGAGCCGGAGCTCGCGGCACCGGTCGCCCGGATCAACAGGACAGGACAGGTTGAGGGGCGTCGGGGAAAGGAAGGGGTGTTAGAGCAGTCCCAGGGAGGACGACAAAGCCCTGGCGCAGGAAGCTCTGATGCGCTATGACTTATTAAGGGCCTGTTCACGTTTGAGGAGTGTTGACAACGTGGGTGCACTCCTCTCTTGGGGGCCTTGTTAGATTGGAGGGTGTGGGATCTAAGCAGTACCAGTTGTTCCTCGGAAATTTAAGGGGCAACTAGAAAACAAACAGAAACGACTGATGCTCCTTTCTTCGGGGCGACAGAGGGTCCTCCAGGCAACCACCTGGTGTCTGCACTAGAAAGGGCTGATTTGGAGGTGACTTCAAAAAAATCGGAGGGCAGCAAGGTGAGGAAATGGTCTCAGCAGCTGGAACTCTGTGGTGCTAGAAATGGGGGTGACAATGAGAAAAAGCATTATCCAGCCAGGGGGTCTGGGAACCCCTTCTCACTGAACCTAGACAGCCTGGATATTGAGTCATATTTGCTGGGGGTGGGGAGGTTAAAGAAAGTGGGAGATTCACTCCACTAAGAGTATAGCAAAGGAAAAAACAGAGCTGGGCTCCTCTTGACATTGACAGCAGCCTAGGGTGAGCTAATGTCCACAAAGCTTGGGACCCACACCTTTATAAGAGTAGGCTGGGCAGGAGCGGCCCCAAAATAGGGTAGAAAGAAGCCTCAGGATATTGAGAACACATCTTAGAAATATAGGAGGGTCTTGACTTGGGGATAGAGGAGGTACCCTCTATCTGGTACAGAGGCCAGATAGGAGGGAGGGGAGAGCTTTCATTAGGGGACAAAATTCATGGGTGAGGTCAGCTGAGGCGTGCATAGGCTGCTGGAGCCTCTGGAGCTAGTCAGGGCCCAAGGGTGGGAGCTAGTGGCTTGGGGGACGTACGGGGGTCTGGGGTTTATCTTCAGATCCTGTGGGTGGAGCGGTGGGTTGGGTCCTGAGCATGCCCTGGTGAGAGGACT
Organism: Rhynchomys soricoides; assembly: GCA_019843965.1. Lineage (NCBI taxonomy): Eukaryota > Metazoa > Chordata > Mammalia > Rodentia > Muridae > Rhynchomys > Rhynchomys soricoides. The sequence goes on along the minus strand of JADRCH010000210.1, from coordinate 1,945,597 downwards.
CCTCTTGGGGAGCCCAGGGCGCTCCGGGAGCCTGCTGGTTTGGGGGTGTCTCCTCCCGGGGCGCGATGGCGGCGTTGGCCAGTAGCCTGATCCGACAGAAGCGGGAGGTCCGCGAGCCCGGGGGCAGCCGGCCGGTGTCAGCGCAGCGGCGCGTGTGTCCCCGCGGAACCAAGTCACTTTGCCAGAAGCAGCTCCTCATCCTGCTGTCCAAGGTGCGATTGTGCGGGGGGCGGCCCACGCGACAGGACCGCGGTCCAGGTGAGTGTGGCTAGGGCGGTGTCTCCCGGACAGAAGTCCTGCCTGAGGCCAGGGACCCTGGAGAATGAAGCCCGATGAGGAGGGGGGTGTCCCAGAAGTGGAAGAGGTGGGCCAAAACGATAAAATCTACGGGACTATCCTTCAGTTTTCTTCCTCTTTGCCTGTAATGCCGAGTCTCCTTGCTTTCGAGGGCAGGGGGAAGGTTTGAGGGGCGAAGTCTGGCGCCCCAAGCTTCTCAGCTCCTGTCGGCCCCCCTTCAACACAGGACTCCCCGCCCCCCACGGTTCTTCGCCTACGTGCGGGTTCTCGCGATTCTTTCCATCCGAAGTGGCGGGGCTTGGGGGGTTCTGGACGCTTGGGTCACCCCGAGGGTTTCTGCAGCCCTGGCTGCCCCGCCCCCGCTCCGGTTCTCCCGCCCCTCCACGCTTTGGCTCTGTTCCTCCTGGTCGAGCTCGCCTGGCCAGGAGCCAATACCTCCAGCTCTCCCCCGGGTGTCCTTGCAGTTACCTAGTCAGCCAGCCCCCTCCGTACGCCCTCCTTCTATGACCTGCGCTTCGAGAAGGGTGCTGGGCACCCCCCCCCCTTACTCCTGTGTGACTCGGAAACCCAGTCCTACAGGCTCCTGGGACCCTCTGCCAGTGGGAACTCACACACAGTTCAGGCTGAAGACCTGCACAGGGACTTAGGCGGGGGGTCGTACCACTTATAAGGGGGAAGAGGGAAATCGGCAGAGAGTAAGCCGCGGGAAAGGAGAGATGTAAAGGTTGGTATGTGATTCCCGTCCAGGTACGACAGTTAGGGAGTCCCTCTGGCCTCGCTCCAGGCCGCTGCCGGTTCCCCTAGGGGTACCCCCTTGAGCCCTCCTCCCCCACACCAACAGTAGGTAGTGGTACAGTCCGCAGCCCACCCTCTGAGTGGGACCCAGCCCCCACGTGATGCAGCCTGCCTCTCCATCTCTGTCCCCTCTTCTTTTTCCTTGATGTGGTTTAAATGTCCCCAATCCCAGGCCAGTTACTTGGCTGAAGGGTAGAGGTTCAGTCTCAGGGAAAACTGGACCCTCGTGAGCCAGCCGACTGACTGACAGACAGACAGACAGATGGGTCAGTGTCAGACAGGCCGGCGCTGTGCCAGAGCAAGGCCCGCGCCAAGCGAACGGCAGCTGCAGCAGCAGGTGCTGAGTCAGCGTCAGTCAAGCCCAGTACCACCCCTACTTCTGAGGGGGAGCCCCTTCCCTGTGGTCACCTTGCTGCTCACCCCGACATTTGCAAACACTTTGCCTTGCGTCTCTGGCACTGTCCGTTGCCTTTTATGTCTCTCTCTTCTACCTCCTTCCTGCCCCTCCCCCAACTCTGGTAGGGAGAAGGAATTAAACCATTTAAATAAATTTCAATAAATTAAGTTGACGCTCATGATTAAGGAAAGCGGAAGGGACCCACATCCCAGCTTCCTCAGAATCAAAGAAAGGTGGAAGGAAGCTTGCTTGGAGGGTAAGGGCCCTGGAACCCTCTTCTCCTCGTCCCCCCTTTCTTCTTTCCTGTGATCCCGCCAAGTGTAGAAATGTTTCTGGGAACAGAGATGTCATTTTCAAAGATGAATGTCTCTCTCTCCAGAGCCTCAGCTCAAAGGCATCGTCACCAAACTGTTCTGCCGCCAGGGTTTCTACCTCCAGGCGAATCCCGATGGGAGCATCCAGGGCACCCCTGAGGACACCAGCTCCTTCAGTGAGAAGGGACACCAGCTGCAGGGTGGGAAGTGGGGAGATGGGGACAGGAGATGACAATCCTATCACCTCTTCAGGCTCTGCTACCTTCTGTTTGTCTTCCTGAGCCCCAAAGGAGGCAATGGGGCTGGAGTTGGGGGGTGGGGGGGCTCAGATGGAAGTGAGGTATCTGGAGATTGATGCCTGCTTTCTACTCATCCCAGCCCACTTCAATCTTATTCCTGTGGGGCTCCGTGTGGTCACCATCCAGAGCACCAAGCTGGGTCACTACATGGCCATGAATGCTGAGGGGCTATTGTACAGCTCGGTAAGACAATGAGGCCGAGTGGCCTGGAGTACTGTGGACACCCTCAGCATATAATCATCCTTTGCTACAGACAGGACTTACACCCAGGACTCTGTCCTTCCTGTTCTGGCTGATCAGGGCCTAGTTCAGAACTCCCCCCTTAGAGTATACCCATCTCTACTAGCACTGCTCACCCTCAAGTACCCCAGGCTCTTTGGATGCCTGGCTCTTTCAGCTATTAGGGTGGCACTTTCCTCTGGATAAGTAAGAGGTTGGAAATGAGAAGAAATCTTATTTCTAGTGCCCCTAAAAATCTGGTTCCTGGCCCTGGGTGGTCCAGGTTCTTCCTTATTCTCTCTGTGTTCTGGTTTCTGCATGAACTCAGTAGCTGCCGTCCTCCGTTCCAAATAATGTATGGGTTATATCTTGGCTGCTTCTTCCCAAGGGTTCCATTCCGCCAGTGATCTCTCTCTCTCTCTCTCTCTCTCTCTCTCTCTCTCTCTCTCTGTGTGTGTGTGTTTCCACGCCTCTTTGTGGATCTTTGTCTCCTCAGCCACATTTCACAGCAGAGTGTCGCTTTAAGGAGTGCGTCTTTGAGAATTACTACGTCCTGTATGCCTCTGCTCTCTACCGTCAGCGTCGTTCTGGCCGGGCCTGGTACCTAGGCCTGGACAAGGAAGGCCGGGTCATGAAGGGAAACCGAGTCAAGAAGACCAAGGCAGCTGCCCATTTTGTGCCCAAGCTCCTGGAGGGTGGGTATGGGCTCAAGAAAAGGTGGGTCATGTGGGAGGGTATTGACCTTGACATGAATACTTAGTGACACATAGCTCGAGCAGATCGACAAGATGTTACTGCAAGCCAAGGCCAGAAGACCTTTGGGTTGGGAAGCTCTCTTCCTTTGGGTTGGGGCTCTCCAAGGGTGAGAGTAAGAGAAGGGAGGCCTCTCAGATCTCTGGTTCTTCCTGGCTCTCTGTGTGCCTAATTCTCCTTCCTTGCTCCTCTCTCTCTCCCCTTCACAGTGGCCATGTACCGGGAGCCTTCTCTCCACAGTGTCCCTGAGACCTCCCCTTCCAGTCCCCCTGCCCATTGAGATGTAGTCCCTGGACTGGAGGCTCCCTGCACTTCCAGTGAGCCAGCCACCGCCACACTCCATCTCCTAGCCCTGCTCCAGGCCTTGCTGCTCTTACCCTGTCGCCACACACATGCCCTGAGCAGCCAGGTCTCACCAGGTGCTGTACCTGTGGGAGCTTAGGGGCTGTCTGGGACCTCCGGAATTGCTGAGCTCTTAGATCCTGGGGCCCAGAAGAGGTTCCAAGATGAGGGTGCCTGCATTGATGCTGGCTGATCACTTCCCTTTTTTCCACACTATCTCCTGCCCCTTAAGAGAACCCCAATTTTTCCTAAAAGGCACTGGGGTTCCAGCACTGACAAGGCAAGGGAAATAATAGTCTTCACCCTGGCTGAGCCAGTCTCTGAAGCCATGTCCTTCTTTTCATTGCTTCGAAGCCATAACTTTCTAGGTCGGTCCACTCAGAATTCATCTCCTCTCTCTGCTCTCCCTTCTGTCTTGGTCTGGACAGGTTCTGATATAGCTGATAACCCCAACCAGGCAAGACCATTCCTATGTTCTGTATTGGAACCCAAGTATGGATTCTTTACACTTTTATCCTTGACCTAGATGGACGCCTCCCACCCCTAGTTTTAAAAAAGAGGCTGAATTTGAGCCTCCTAACGTAGCTATTGGCCTCAGTCTGAATTGGAACCAGTCTCAGGTCACCACAGGTTAAACCTTCTTATCCCAGAGATACCTAATTCTAGAACATGGTATTCTAGAACATGGTATTCTAGAACATGGTATTCTAGA
>JADRCH010000210.1:1919644-1941459 GCA_019843965.1 Rhynchomys soricoides | reverse complement strand
GAACATGGTATTCTAGAACATGGTATTCTAGAACATGGTATTCTAGACCTTTTTGGAGCCATGCTTCCTCCTGAATCTCTGCTCTAGGACATAGCCCATGACTCTCAGCCCTTTTTTTCCAGGATGGAACTAGGGCCTGTATAGCCATATTATTGTACTAGAGTAAATTCTAAACCCACCCGTCCACTTTCTCTAGCGATTATTTAAGAATGGGCTATGGGTAGAACCCAGCTATGGTTAATGAAGAACTAATCAGTTCTGAGCTGTGTGGCACGTACGTGCCTGCAATTCGGCACCTGGGAGGCTGAGTCAGAAGGATTTTGAGTTGGAGGTCATCCTGGGCTACAATAGCAAAATCCTGTCTCAAAAACGAACACACACACACAGAGGGGGGGGGAAGGGGGGAGGGAGAGAGAGAGAGATTAAGAGAGAGAGATTACAAGAACCACTTCTTGCTTTTCCTAGATAATTTTCTAAAAATCGTCACTCCAGAATATTAACCTTACTTTTACATGGTTTCTAGTTTCAGCATTCCAACTGGGGTTCTGTCAGGGAAACAAGAATCTGGGGAAAGATACAGGAATTCTGGAAGAATATACCTGGCTCCCAGTAGGGAAGCTGAGAGGGAGAAAATGTCATGGTATGATTGAACCTGTGTCTGAACACTTAGCTACCTCAGCAGGAATTTCTTCCAGATCCCCTTTAAAGCTGAGGTCCTTCCTTCTGATATGGTGTGGTGCATCTGTGAGGTAAAGGGGGCAGGAGGAGAATCGGGAATAAAAGGTTAGCCTGGGCTACATAGTGAGTTCAGGGCTAGCTTAGGCTATGTGAGACCCTGTCTCAAACAACAGAACGCTGAGGTCTAAAACAATAATAACTCTAGAATTAAAAAGGACAAGTAGGGACACAGCCTTGACTTCCCTTCACTGCAAAGAGACGCCCAACTCAGCAATAAGTTCACCTAATCTGAGCCCTCTACAGGTCAGGCCTAGGAAATGAGGAGCCTCTTGAGCTGCCAGACCTCATATGTATCCCCAGAGCTTCTAACTAAATAGAATTTACTTTACCTTACAGCTTATAACCTCAGGTGGGTTTTAAGTACCCAAAAAGGACCTGAAAAGGGGGAAAACCATGGGGAACCTCTAGTAAAACTGGATAGATTCCTATTCTAGCAAATGTAGGTGGAAACGTCTATGGAGGTCCTAAGGGAGGGGCTAGTGCTCAAAGACAGGTCACTTTTCCTCAGGCCCTTTTACTTCTGGCTTGTTGCAAGAGATGCCCCCCTCCCTCATACAACCCCGCTCAGGCTCCGCCTATCTCCTGGCTCTGCTCTCAGGGGACTGGGTCTCCACTTCATGCTTTCTGTAATTAAAGATGATTTATACAACCAGAGTGTTATCTGACATTTGTGAGTGGAGGGCAACTGCAGTTGCTCCGGGCGGAACCAAGTCCCGAGGGCGGGGCGGGTGGGCTGGCGGCTAGTCCCCCGACAACAGGTGCACATTCCTGGGCGCCTCGTCACTTCCCCTGGCCTGGCGGCCTCGGCCACTCTCCGGACAAACTCACTGAGCGAAAGAGAAAAGGCCATGGCCTTAAGGGCGCTGCTTCTCCTTCTGGGGGTGCTCGGGACGCCCCTCGTCCCAGGTAAGTCAGTTTGGGGCCCGAAGAGGCAGTGAGGAGCAGTGGTCACGGCCAGCCCCCGGAGCGTCACTTAGTGCTTTCCTTCGTCAGGAGCCCACGGGTCAGAAGCCGAAGGCCAACTGCTTAAGAAACTTTTCTCCAACTATGATAGCTCGGTGAGGCCGGCGCGGGAGGTGGGAGACCGCGTCGGAGTCAGCATCGGCCTCATCCTGGCGCAACTCATCAGCCTGGTGAGAGCTGCACTACGGGTGGAGGTCGCTGGGCAAGACCGACTGGGGGCGTGGCTTTAGACGCTGCCCGAAGACGGACAGCCTGGGGGCGGGTTATGCTAAGAGAGGAAGAGGCCTTTGGTGGTGATTGGATAAAAGCCAGACCAATTAACTAGTTCATGGGCGTGGCCTCTATGATAGGCACAGAACACTGTTTCGCTAACACCCCTATGGGCGGGTTTTGAGGCGGAGCTGGGGCAGAAGGACCTGCTACGGGGAGGACCTCGAGGCGGGGCCGGGTAACATTCTAGCAAAGTCCAGCAGAGCTTGGTGCCCAAGTAGTCAATAAACAACCCTGAGCAGAGATTCAGAGTTGTATCGATTAGACGCTGGGCGTGGCCCGCGACTTAACCAGGAGATAAAAGAAAGGAAAGCTAGCATCAGGGTCTGGAGATGGAGTTTGCACCCAAGAAGGTGCAATGTAGAGAAAGGGGCTTAGAGATTCCATGAAGAAAGTAACCTGCCAAGCCCTCGTTTCTACCACTTCATTTCACTTTTTTCCTTTTAAACTTTTTTATTCTAGAACGAGAAGGATGAAGAAATGAGCACAAAGGTGTACTTAGACCTGGTATGGAGATCCCGTGGGTTAGGGAAGATCCTGTCTCCTTTGTATTAATCTCCTGGAATGCTCAACCAAGGAAGATTTAAAAAAAAAAAAAAAAGTAACTTCATAATGTATACATATAATAACTGAAACAGAAGCTTCGATCAACAATGATTTAAGACACACGTTTGGGGATCACTAATTTGAATTCTCATCCCTTAAAAGGTTGTGAACTACAGGTTGAAACATCACTGTAGGATGGCTAGTGCAATCTCTTCAGTTATTAAATTATTTTATTTTTATTTTATGTGAATGGGTGTTTTGCTTACATATGTCTGTGAACCACATGCATAACAGGTGCCCTCAGAAGCCACCCGAGGGCTTCTGATCTCCTGGAACTAGAGTTACAGATGGTTGGGCCTTCCATGTAGGTGCTGGGAATCCAATTTGGGTCTTCTGGAAGAGCAGCCAATGCCTTTAACTGATGAGGTAGCTCTTTAGGCTCCCTCTTCGGTTTGAGACTGAAAAACCAAGAGATGAGAGTTCAAGGCAGGGGTGGGGGTGGGGGATGGGAGGAGAAAACTAGTTGATGAATCCCAGACAGTGAAGGCAGAGCCAGAACCCTTTCCCTTGACCTACGGGTAAGTCCTGAGCTACTCCCCTTTGCACCCTCTTCCTGGCACTCTCTCCGACACCTCAAGCCTCTCCCTGGCCTCTAGCCTGAACAGCCCTTTAGCCTCTGCTTCCCTAGGAGTGGACCGACTACAGGTTAAGCTGGGACCCCGCAGAACACGATGGCATCGATTCTCTCCGCATCACTGCTGAATCTGTTTGGCTCCCTGACGTGGTGCTGCTGAACAAGTAGGGTCTAAAGGCTGGGCGGGGTTGAAACATGAGGGGATTAGGGCAAGCCTTGGGGGGGGGGGAGTGAGCCATTAGGGAGGGGGGAGGTGTCCGGAGGACAGATCCAGATCCCATATGAAAAGATCTCTTTCCTTTAGCAATGACGGAAATTTTGACGTTGCCTTGGACATTAATGTCGTGGTGTCCTTTGAGGGCTCTGTGCGCTGGCAACCCCCTGGCCTGTATCGCAGCAGCTGCAGCATCCAGGTTTCAGAGCTTTGTCTGTTCTCGGATTTCCTCGCTCCCCAACTGCTCCCAATCCTGTGCCATAATTCCTCCTGACCCAATCCTCTTGTTCATTTGCCCTGACTTTACACTGCCCTATATGGTTGCTTTGGTTTTCTGCCTTCTTCGGAAGTCGTCTGCCATTTCTCTGATGTAACCTTCTCCCTTGTAACCCGAATCCAATGAACTCTCAAACTTCCCTAGTCCTTCCTTGCCAGGTCTTTGGCAGCTCCAGTGTCTTCCCCTCCATCCAGGTCACCTACTTCCCCTTTGACTGGCAGAATTGCACCATGGTCTTTAGTTCCTACAGCTATGACAGCTCTGAGGTCAGCCTGAAGACAGGCCTAGATCCTGAAGGACAGGAGAGGCAGGAAATCTACATTCATGAAGGGACCTTCATTGGTGAGTGGGCATGGTTCTCACATCCAAGGCTGATAGACAGGTTTTGTTAGTGATGTTCAGTGAACCTGGTGGGGTCAGCAACTTGGGGATGATGATCAATACTGCAAATATGGAAAGGGAAGCCAAGCATGGTAAGTTAGACCTTTAATGCCAGCACTTGGAGGGGTGGGGTGAGGCAGGAGTATTACTGTATATTCAGGGCTAGCCTGGACTACATTCAGAGGCCCCGATTCTTAAAATAGACAAACAAAAAACACATACAGTACACACAGGGAAGATGAGGTAGCTCAGTGATAGAAACTCTTGAAATGTAAACTTGACAACCTGAATTCAGTCCCAGGAACCTACAATGGAAGGAGAGAACTCCCAAAAGTTGTCCTTTGACCTTTGAATTCACATTGTGGCAGGTACACACACACACACACACACACACACACAAATATGGAAGTTGAGACTTGTCATTAGAGGTGGGCTGCCTAGCAGTGTGCCATATCAGGTGCTGACTAGGGCAACTACCACACCTGAGCTTACTGATCCTGTCTCCCTCCTCCAGAGAATGGCCAGTGGGAGATTATCCACAAACCCTCTAGGTTAATCCAACTTCCAGGGAATCGGAGAGGAGGGAAGGAAGGACATCGTGAGGAAGTTATCTTCTATCTCATTATTCGGAGGAAGCCTCTCTTCTACCTGGTCAACGTCATTGCCCCGTGCATCCTCATCACGCTCCTGGCCATCTTTGTTTTCTATCTTCCACCAGATGCAGGTAAAGGGCAAGGGCTCCAGGCCCTCTGTGTCATTAGCCCAGCTTCTTCTGTCTCACCTTTTAGTCCAGGTTAGCTTTTGTTTTCTAAGATTTGTGTGTGAGCCAGATGGTGGTGGCCCATGCCTTAAATCCCAGCACTTGAAGGCAGAGGTAGGTAGTTCTCTGAGTTCCAGGTCAGCCTGGCCTACAGAGTGAGTTCCAGGACAGCCAAGGCAACACAAAGAAACTCGGACTTGAAGGGAAAAAAAAAAAAAAGATTTGCATACACAAACACACACACAAAACACACAAAGGCTGGAGTTCCAGGCATGTCCGAGCCTCCGGAGGCAGGTAGTATTGGGATCCAAACTCCAGTCCTCAGATAGAGCCCTAGCCTAGTTTTCTTTTTTGTAGCTGCGATAAAAGACTGACTAAAACCGCGTTATGGGAGGAAAGGGTTTTATTTGGCTTACAGGTTACAGTTCACAATTGAGATAAGCCAAGGCTGGAACGCAAAGAAATAACTGAAAAACAGACCATGAAAGAACATGGCTTACTGGCTTGCTTGCTCCGGCTTGCTCAGCTACCTTCTTTATACAGTCCTGAACTACATGCCCAGGAATGGCACTGTCCCATAGTGGATTGGGCCCTTCTATAGCAATTAGCAATTAAGAAACTTTCCCCTACTTGCCCACAGGCTAATCTGATGAGGTCATTCCTTTTGAAGTCTCCTTTTCCAGGTATGTGAAACGAACACACCAAAGTTCATCTAGACAAGCAGTTAGCGTTCTACTGAGCAATCTCTCCAGCCCCCAATTAGGGTTTTTTTTTTCCAACTCAAACCATCATGGATTGAATATCAGCAGTCCCAGGTTCTCTCCATGCACAATTAGACCCAACTATAGGCTCTGCACCTCCTCTGCTTCTGGACCCTCCTCACTTGGTAACATTTTCACTCTCCCCTTTAGAGTCCCAGCCTCTCATTCACAAAGCTCCCACGTCTATGACAAACCAAATTCCAGGCTAAGCCAACTTTGTGTGTTTCCCATTCCTAACAAACCACCTTCCTCCTACCTTCCAGACACCAACTGGTGCCTTATCTGGCTGTCTCCCTAGGAAATGACAGTTGACTTTTCTCTATAAGGAAGTACAAAATAGCAACAGGGTAACCCTGGACCAGTTCCATCATGACTATGTATTTAAGTTGCCTGCTCTGGAAATGGGACAGTCACTGTCTCTACTGCATAGAATGATTTTGAAGATTGACCAGGTTAATAAACTATACCTGGTACCTAGTTGGATCTATGTAAATGTGTTTGTTTGTTTGTTTGCTACATTTGAACAATTGCTGGCAGGTAATACAATTGAATTATATGTGTAAATTCTAATCTTTACAATAACCTTTCAGGTAAGTGCCAAATTGTCATTTCCTTTTATAGAGAAGGGTAAAGAGGCTGAGGGGGTTAAAGTCATTTGTCCTGGCATCATATACAGGTCAGTACCTCTGTACTCGGAAGGCTGATGCAGGAGAATTGCCAAGAGTTTGAGGTGAATGAGTGTGAGCTTACCTGGAGTTTCATAAGCGAGACCCTGTCTCAAAAAATCCCAAGCAACAAAGCACGCAAATACAAAAACAAATAAACAGACCCCTGTATTTTCCTCATCTTTGGCATCCAGTTCTCTATCCAGAAGAAAAGAGAGATGCTGTTCAAGAGCATATTTCCAGGTCCTGTAGGATGGCTCAGTAGGCAAGATGCTTGGGATAAAGCTTGAGGACCTAAGTCTAACATGAAACCCTTAAATTGTTCTTAGACATCTCTAGGTGTTCTATGGTAGGCTCTTGTACACACACACACACACACACACACACACACACACACAAAAGGTTAAAAAGAAAAAAGAACCTACTTACAAATACAATCACTTCATTCTAGAACAGGGCAGTCTTGGAACCTAGTATTACAGGACCAAAATAGAGTGAACTGTATAGCTTATTTCTTTCAGTCACTTTCATGAACTTTGTAAGGTCTCTTGTATGACACAGGAAGAATCAGCCACTTTTGTATACTGTTTTATTTTTAGAATTTTTCAAATTGCTATATTGTTCTTGAAAAAGCTAGAAATTGGTCTATTCATTCATGCAACTGTGTCTGTGGGAATCCTGTGATATGCTGGGCACTGGAAATGTATCAGGGAATAAAAACAATAGAACTGGATTGAGAATATTGCTCAGTGGTAGAGGTCTGTAGAGCTAGTCTAGCATACACCAAGCCCTGGATTCCATCCCTGGCAATGGGGGCTGCAGGGCGTGGCAGGGATGTAGTTTAGTTGGTTTAGTGTTTCCCTTGTACGAATGCATGAAGCCCTGAGTTCAATCTCCCAGAACCCATCTATAAACAAACAACAAGTAAATAAAATCCCTGCCTTCTGGGCTGGGTAGATGGCTCAGTGGTTAAGAGCACTGACTGCTCTTCCAGAGGTCCTGAGTTCAATTCCCAGCAACCACATGGTGGCTCACAACCATCTGTAATGGGATCTGATGCCCTTTTCCGGTGTGTCTGAAGGCAGTATACATATACATGAAATAAATAAATCTTTTTTAAAAAAATCCTTGACTTCTAGTAGGGAAGTCAGACAATAAACTGATGTCTACCATCATGTGTTAGAACAGAACAGGTTTGTTGTTTGATTTTGTTCTTTTCAAGACAGGGTTTCTCTGTGTAGCCCTGGCTGTCTAGAACTCACTCTGTAGACCAGGCTAGCCTTTAACTCAGAGATCTGCCTGCCTCTGAATCCTGAGTGCTGGGATTAAAGGCGTGCGCCACCACATCCAGCTTCTGAATGAGTTTTAAAGAGGAAAATAAAACAGGAAGGGGTTTGGAAAGATTAAAAGGGGAATGGAGTCCTGTAACAGTAGCACTCCGAGATGGAGAATGAGAGTTTGAGGCTACCAGACTACATAGGGAGTAGGCAGGCTGCAAAGTGAGATTGTCTCCAAAAGGGGATGGGGTGTAGCTGCGTTTGCCTCTCATGCACGAAGCCTTTGACCCTTACCACAGAATCAACCAGACATGGTAGTAAACCCTGTAACCCTAGCACCAGGGCTGGGAGGGAGGAAAGGAGGATCAGGAAGTCAAGGTGATCCTCTGAGCTCGGTGAGCGCAAGGCCATCCTACGTATGTGACATCTGGTCTCAAAAATCAGAGCTAGAGAGATGGCTCAGCTGGTTAAGGCACTTGGTGCCAAGTCTGATAACCTCAGTTTGATCCTTGGGACTTCCATGACAGGAGGAGAGAATGGACTCTTGAAAGTTGTGTGTGCCATGGCACTTGTGCCCTCCCCCACAAACCCCCAAAATAAGTTTAAAAGTGATCAAAATCATCAAATGAGAACAGGGCCAGGGACTTGTGGGTTTTGTTTTTTTTTTTTTGATACAGGGTCTGATGTATCCCAGGTGACCCCAACCCACTACATAGCTAAGATAACCTTTAACTTCTGATCCTCCTGCCTCTCACTCAAGAGTGCTGGAATCCCAGGCATGTATTACCATACCATTTATGGGGTGCTGGGGATTGTACCCAGGGCTCCCTGTATGCTAGGGAAGCACTGTACCAACCGAACTCCATCCTCAGCCTTAGAGGCTGCAATTTCAAAACACCATCTTTGGATTTGGTCCCTAGCCCCAAAGAATAAAAAGGAATGAATGAGTGAACGAATAAGTAAGTAAATAAGTAAATAAATAAACACATAAACAAATAAAAAATGGGCAGGTAAAGTTGGGGATGGTGGTACACATCTTTAATCCTAGCACTCAGAAGGCAGAGGGAAGCAAATCTCAGTGGATTTGAAGCTAGCCTGGACTACAATAGTATATTCCAGTAAGAGACAGGGCTATCTGAGACAATTCAAAAACCAAAATGGGTTGGCAAGATGGCTCAGGCCAGGAACGGTGTTTGCCACAAAGCCTGATGACCTGAGTTTGACCCCCATGTGATGAAAGAGAAATGACTCTTGAAAACTGTCCTCTGGGAATGGCTCTTGCTCTACCATTTATGCACATGTGTGTGCACATGCATATGTATGCGTGCACAAACATGTACACAAGTTAAATATAGTAAAAAAATTAAAATGAGTAAAATTTGATGTCAGCAAATGCCTCAAGGAAAAGTAGGTATTTGGCTTTAAGAGGGTAGAGAATAGCCCTCAGGTTTCTGGTGGAAGAACATGCCAGGTAGGAGAGATAGCAAGCACAACGGTCCTCCAGTGAGAGGGCATCACCTACATTCACAAAATAGGGACATTCGAAATGATAGAGACAAAGGTGGGCATGGGGGTGCACACCCATAACCCAATACTCGGGAGTCTGAGGCAGGGGAATCACCTTAAATTTGAGGCCAATCTGGAATACATATAGTAAGTCACTTCCAGGCCAGCCTGACGATGATGTAAAGCCCTGTCTCCAAAGTATATGACAAGCATGATGGCAGGAGCTTTGATCCTGCACTAGAACCCTGAGTTCAAGAGCAGCTTGCACAAAACAGAAAATAACACACCTCAAAACCAAACAAAAGGAACTACTTCTTTTTTTTTTTTTTTGGTTTTTCAAGACAGGGTTTCTCTGTGTAGCCCTGGCTGTCCTGGAACTCACTCTGTAGACCAGGCTGGCCTCCAACTCAGAAATCCGCCTGTCTCTGCCTCCCCCGAGTGCTGGGATTAAAGGTGTGAGCCACCACTGCCGGGCCAAAAGGAACTTCTTTGGATGAAATATCATTGTACTTTTAGATGCCACACTGAAGCCAAGTGTGGTGGCAATGCCTTTCATCCCAGCTCCCCCTGCACTGCATATCCTACCACCAGGCAGAGGCAGGTGGATCCCTGAGTTCAAAGCTAGTCTGGTCTATATAGTGAGCTCTAGGCCAGCCAAAGCTACATAGTGCAACCCTGTCTTTAAAGTGTGTGTGTGTGTGTGTGTGTGTGTGTGTGTGTGTGCGCACGCGCGTGCGTGCATGCAGCTGTGGCAGCAGGTAGCTCCTGTCTACCACCCCAGTACGGAGGAAGGGTGCAGCTGAGTCAGGGGGAATCCCAAGAACTCATTGGCCTGCCTAGCCAGTTAATGAGCTCCAGATCCGGTGAGAGACTCTGTTTCGAAAAATAAGGTAGAGGGTGAAGGCAGAAGACACATCAACTTCTGCCTCCCCCTTCCCCAGGAAAGAGTATATACAACACACACACACACACACACACACACTAATAAAAATAACTTTTGAAAACAAAAGAGAGAAGGCAAACAGAAAAGTAAAGGGAAAGGGGGATCGAGTTAGGAAGCCAATGACAGAGGCTTATAGACCATACTTTTTGCGTCTCTGTGTGTCTGTGTGGCGCTCTCTCTCTCTCTCTCTCTCTCTGTGTGTATGTGTATGTGTGCGCGCGTATGCGCGCACGCATGCTTATGCGTGTCTGTATGTATGTGTGTTTGTCTCATTTTCAGAGTTTATCCCAGGCCAGCCTTGAACTCAATATGTAGTTGAAGCTAGCTAGCATTGAACTCCTGATCCTCCTGCCTTACCACCAAAGCAGTAGGATTGGCATGATGCCATGCTAGGCTTAACTTGCTTTATATGTTAGTAAGGTAATAACATGGTACCTATATCTTAACCTCCTTTCAAAAAAAATCTGGTATTGAGAATTGAATCCAGGGTCTTAAGCATGCAAGCAAGGCTAACATTGCACCAGCTCATGGATTCCCAGCCTCACCCAGCCTTGTGTTTGCCTAAGCAGTCCAGGTTGACCTTGAATTTATTCTGTAGCCCAGAAGCAGGCTTTGAACTTGCAATCCTCCTATCTCAGCCTTGAGAGCAGTTGGGATACAGAACCGTGCCAGGCCCAGGTAGGAGAACAGTTTCGATAGTGAGGAAATTTGTTTGTAGACATGTTAAGTTTGTGAGGTCTGTTAGATATTCAACAGGAAAAAAAATGAGTAGGCATTTGAATGTAAGCCTGAAGTTCTGGGCTGGAGGAACAAATATCAAAGATATTTGCATACAAATGACTTTTCTAAAAGCCTGCCCTTAGGTTAGAGACATGACCATTGATTAGGCCATAGAGGTTCCTTCTGCTAAAGACTAATCCTTCTGGTGGTGTCGGTGCATGCCTTTAATCCCAGTATTTGGGAGGCAGAGGCAGGAGGATTTCTGAGGCCAGCCTGGACTATACAGCATATCCCAGGACAGCCAAGGAGTACATAGAGAGTCCTTGTCTCAAATATATATATAATTATTATTATTAAAAGGGCTAATCCTTCCGCCCTCTCTGTCTTCTAGGAGAGAAGATGGGGCTCTCTATCTTTGCCCTGCTGACCCTCACTGTGTTCTTGCTGCTGCTGGCCGACAAAGTGCCGGAGACCTCCCTGGCAGTCCCCATCATCATCAAGTATCTCATGTTTACCATGATCCTTGTCACCTTCTCAGTTATCCTTAGTGTTGTGGTCCTCAACCTGCACCATCGCTCACCCCACACTCACCAAATGCCCTTTTGGGTCAGCCAGGTAAGAGAGCTCTCCTCATCCAATCCGTCTTAATTCCTGACCTTACAACCAACCAGGTGTGGGAGAAGATGAGGCTAGCCTGGGCTACATAGTAAGATCCCGTCTGCAAATGACAGGAAGAATAAAAGAAGAGAGGAAAGGCATCCTTGCATTTGGTTTTGTGTCCAGACGTTGCTCCTGCCTTCCACCAACCTGGACTTGACTTTCGGAGCTTAAGGAGAGCTGCAGCTGGCTTAGTGAAGGGCCAAGCCTGCTGGGTGGTGAAGCATTCCACAATTATTTTTCCCCATCCTCATTTCATAAATCCAACATGCTCTTCATTCATGTGGCTCATTTGGAGGCCCAAGGAAACATTCTCAGGTTTAGACACCATCAGGGTAGAGGACTTTGGACCCTAAAATTTTCAGGATGCCTCCCAGCCTGTTTTTTTTTTCTTCTGAGACAGAGTTTCTCTGTGTAGTCTTGGTTGTCCTGGAACTTGCTTTGTTGACCAGGCTGGCCTCAGAGATCCACCTGCCTTTGCCTCCCAAGTTTAAAGGGATTAAAGTTGTGAGCCACCACATCTGACCTAAAAGAGCTCTTTTAAAAAATGTATATACATTGTGTGCGTGTGTGTGTGTAGTGATAGATGATATATATAGATAGATATAGATATAGATATCTCGCTATATCATGTATGAATGTTTTGTATGTGCATATATGCACTACCTGTGTACCTGTGCCTGGTACCTGAGGCCAGAAGCACATCAGAGGCCCTGGAACTAGACTTACAGATGGTTGTGAGCTACCATGTGGCGCTGGAAACCAGGGTCCTCTGGAAGAGCCGTCAGTGCTCTTAACTGCTGAGCCATCTGTCTAGCCCTTATTAAACTGTGCAGTTGAGGTTCTGCCATTGTGTACCGTGATGCACATGTACAGGAATAGACACCTGGAGTGGGAATACTTAACTGCTTTCTTTATGGTCTGAAAGCACTAAAGCCTTCTGTAATGTCACTTCTACTCTATAGATCTTCATTCACAAGCTCCCTCCATACCTGGGTCTGAAGAGACCCAAACCCGAGAGAGACCAACTACTGGAACCTCCTCAGTCTTTTTCTCCAAGAAGTGGCTGGGGCCGAGGAACTGATGAATATTTCATCCGGAAGCCTCCAAGTGATTTTCTTTTCCCTAAACTTAACAGGTAAGACCTACACTCAATCACTTGGGCGAGGGAAAGCTACAGCTCCC
Organism: Rhynchomys soricoides; assembly: GCA_019843965.1. Classification (NCBI taxonomy): domain Eukaryota; kingdom Metazoa; phylum Chordata; class Mammalia; order Rodentia; family Muridae; genus Rhynchomys; species Rhynchomys soricoides. Next base: position 1,928,962 of record JADRCH010000210.1, on the reverse strand, counting down.
AGAAGACAGTGGAAGGTAGTGTGGCCTAGCATCATGGGAGTTGTAGTAACCCTGTCAGTGCTTCCATTGTGAAAAGGTGGCATTTTAAAGTTTAAAGAGCAAAACTCTGGAGAGTTCGGTGCTACTGGAGAGATCCGGAAAGGTTCTCAGGTTTTGAGAAGTACCAGGTTGTTGGAGGCGGCACAGGTCAACGGGAACTGCTTGTTCTCTTTGAACCCAGGGTGTGGTCAAACAGCCCCCACCCTACACACACAGGTTTCAGCCTGAATCATCTGCCCCGGACCTGCGACGATTTATCGATGGTCCAACCCGGGCTGTAGGTCTGCCTCAGGAGCTCCGCGAGGTCATTTCCTCCATCAGCTACATGGCCCGACAGCTGCAGGAACAGGAGGATCACGACGCAGTAAGTCCAAGGAGTCTGGAGTCTGTGGGCTCCGGACCTCGGCTCCACCCCTAACTTTAAGCTCCGCCCTTAGCTATCCCTTCCGTTTCTGATTGGAAGTGTGCTTGGTTTTGTCCTCCTTCCTGCTTTCTGAATGGTTCTTTACTTTCATATCTAGCTGGTGTCTGGCTTTTGTGCTACTTGTCTTTTTCTCACATTTCAAATAACAAGACCTTGGCGGAAAACTGAAAGGGGTGGGCTTTCCAGGGCTCGGACCTGGAGCTTGCTTGCTTATTTATTTATTTATTTATTTCTGCCTACCATTAGCTGAAGGAGGACTGGCAGTTTGTGGCCATGGTTGTGGACCGTCTTTTTCTGTGGACATTCATCGTTTTCACAAGCGTCGGGACCCTAGTCATTTTCCTAGATGCCACATACCATTTGCCCCCTCCTGAACCTTTTCCTTGAGGACCCTCCGGTCATTTTTGCTAAGTGCTGCAAGTACTCTCAAGCTCTATAGCACTTGGCTCCTGTAAGAATCTAGTTTCTGGGAAGGCGTTGAAGTGGGAATTGACGGCAGAGCAGGGTGCCTTGGACCCAACCGAAACGTCCTTCTACTTATTTATAGTTTTGTTTTTCTGCGGTTTTGTTTTTGTTTTTGAGACAGAGTCTCACTCTGTGGCCCAGGTTAGCCTGAAACTACGAAGTACGGGCTGGCCTCATACTCCTAGCAATGTTACTTCTTCAGCCTATTGGGATTACGGGCCTGGTGAGCCAGCGCACTAGGATTTTGTTTCTTGAAACTACACAGAAGGTCACAACTTGGATCTCTAGTGAAATAGAATTATAACCAAGTAGTAGATTGTAAGGCTTTTGAGGACTGGAAATCTGTTGGCTACTGTAATGTCCCCAGCAATGTGCACAGGCCCCAGTCCATAAGTGCTTAACATTTGTTGAAGAGAGGGGAGAAAAATCTGGAAAGAAATATAAAATAATACCACCTACAATTGCATGTATTAACATTAAAATGTATAAAAATGATTAATCATTTTTGTCTATTTTTAACTGTCTATAATTTATTTTTTGCAATGATTACCACCTTTAGGCTAAAAAAAAGTTATTTCTAAAAGTCAGCATTGCAATAAACATTTTTTTTAAAAAAGGAGTGGTGGTGAATGCCTGTAATCCCAGAACTTGGAAGACAGAGGCAGGAGGAGAGGAGAGGAAAGGAGAAGAGAGGAGAGGAGAGGAGAGGAGAGAGAGGAGAGAGAGATCGATCGATCATTCAAGCTAGGCATGGTGTCTCACATGCAGAATCCCAGCATTGAAAGGCTGAGGCAGGATTGCTGTGGGTTTCAGCCAGGCTAGATTACAGAATGACGCCTTGTCTCTCAGCCTTATTCAAGTGCTAGCTCTGGCACACAAACCACTAAACTGCTCACAGTCTGTTTCTAGATCTGTAAACCAAAGCAGATAGTATTATATGCCCATAGGGAATTCCTAACTATATATCAGAGCTCTCAGACTGGTGGATTTCAAACTGGGTGTTTTAGTTTTTGGCCTATGTTCTTGGGCTGTACAGTATTTATTGGTTTGTTTTAGAGTGGTTAGAATTGAACCCAGAATTGCAAACAGGCAAGTAGCTACTTAACAGACGTTATTTTTCCTTCATTTTGGATTTCATGGTTTTGTTATTGTTGCTTAAGACAGAGTCTTGATATTACAGTCCAGGCTGGCCTTGAACTCTCAGCAACCCTTCTGCCTTACCCTCTCAAAGGCTGGGGTCACAGTTTTTCACCACTGTGCACAGCTTTTTGTTTTTGTCTTGAGACAGGATCTCATACAGTCCAGGTTGGCTGGACTCACTACAGAGCTAAGAACAACTTAAACGCCTGATCCTTCTGCCTCTTTCAAGAACTGGGATTATGCCACCAAGCCTGCTTTGTGGTTTTTTGTTTGTTTGGTTTTGTTTGTTTTTGTTTGGGGGGGGGTTGTTTTAGAAATAGTCTCTTAGTAAGTTGCCCAGCCAGGCCTTCAACTCACTACACAGCCCCAAACTTTCTGTCTTCTTGGCTTTGAAGTAACTGGTATTGATTATAGGTACACACCCACCATGTCTGTCTTTCTTTTCCTTTTTTTTGTTTTCGTTTTTGTTTTTTTGAGACATGGTCTCACTATGTAACCATGGCTAACCTGGAGCTTGTTTCGTAGACCAGGTTGACCTCAAACTCCACTTGCTTCTGCCTCATGAGTGCTGGGATTAAAGGTGTCTTGTTATAAATTTGAATTAAGATTCCAGGGTTAGGAGCATTGGCTGCTCTTCTTCAGGACTGGGATTTGATCCCTATCATCCACATGTGCAATTCCAGTCTCCAGTGGATCAAACACCCTCTTTCTGACCTCTTCTGGCACTGTACGCATGTGGTACACAGACCTACATGCAAGCAAAACATTCAAAGGAAAGTAGTAGTTGAAGCCTGGTACCTTTAAGAGTAGTGTATCTCACAGACATTTGGATTTTTGGCTTCTCTTGAAAACATTTAGAAAGCTATAGTGACATGGGACCCGATACTGCTGTTGACAGCAGCTTGCCAGGGATTATCAGTGGCTGCCCACTCTGGTTAGGGCACTCAAACCAGACAAGCTCTCATCTATCTGACCAGCCCCACTGGTGCTCCCAGCTACTCCACCATAAGGACACCCAGCAGGCAAGATGAGACCAAGGAGACAGGAGTGGAGGAAAGGCTCTTATGGCAACTATTCAGTCTCTGCCCCCAGTGTACCTTCAAACAAGTTGGACCTGGTTTAAGGCAAAGGTTATTCTGGGACATAGAAATCTTGAACCTAGCACTCATTAAAGATGTGTCTAAAAGTGTCGGGGGGAGGCACTGCATTTTTAAGAAGGGGCCTTGTGAAAAGGGGGCTAGCCTGGAACTCTTATGTGTAGCTGAAGATGATCCTGAACTCCAGATCCTCTTGCCTTCACCTCCCACGTGCTTGTTTTAGATGTGTGCGCCATCATGTTGGGCTGAGACACAAACCTCAAGCCCTCTACCAACTGAGCTGCATCCCCAGCTCCTGAGTTAGCATCTCTACCTAGAGGTCAGATAGATGTGAGCTGGAGCCTGGGGGCTAGACAGCTACAGGAGTAGCTGTACAGGAGTACAGCTAGACAGCACCAGGAGTCTAAAGAATAGGCTACAGGTCTCAGGATCCCTGCTGAGCAAAGAAAACAAATGCCTGCCCCCTGCCCACCAGCCACACAAATAATCGCATCTGGCATCCCACTGTGAGCATAGTTCATTTGTCTTGTTGATTTATTGGCCTAGAGAATTGGAAACACACACAAATCTGGAGATAAATATTGGTCAGATTCTCTAAATCTGGGTCCTCGCTACGTATAGAGCTAGAGTCTGTAAAATTCTAAATCTTGCGTGCTGTGGCACAGAACCAAGTGGATCCCCACTTTCTCTCTTCCTCCCAGATCACATGGGGAAAGAGGGCACACACTGACAAGACTTGATCACCTCCAAATGACAAAATTGCAAAATCCCAAACTTCCAACACCTGAAACTCATGATATTGAGACCTTCCAGATCAAATACATATTTTTAAGTTTCTGCTTTGCCACAACTATTTGTTGCCAAATTCTGAAAGCTATTCTCTTTACCCTTATTAAAAACAAAAACAACAAAACAACAACAACAACAAAAAAAAAAACCCACTTATAATCTCAATTCTTCCAAAAGGTCAGAATTTTGATCTATTCTGAAACTCAAATTCCCCAGTCCATTTTTACCCCTTCTTTCATGACTTCCTCAGAGGAGGACAAAGAAGGGTAGAGGGGGACCCTTGTCATATCTGCCCCCTGCCTTCAGGCCTTCCTCAGTCTCTCTTGTGGTTCCGCTGTATATATAGATATATTTATATATATAATTTGTGTGTAGATATATATATGTATTCTTTATTATGTATTTTTTGCAGTTTTTCTAAAGTGCCAGAAACAAGATTTATGGGAATTTTTAGTGATTTTTTTTCTTTTTCTTTTTCTTTTTTTTTTTTTTTTTCCATTTTTCCCTGTTTGAAACTTTTCCCCCCCCTTAAAAACTGGAACTTGGTACATTCAGTAGGAAATTCTTCACTCAGGCTGTAGCCAAGACCAAAAAAAGTGCAAAGAGACAGAGGAGGGGTGGAGTGACCCCCTCCGTGGTTAACATTCAGGAAGCCTGTCAAAACCCTCCCCCTTTCTATATAGTTAGAGGCTAGGAGGGGGCAGGAGGATGCTCCTGGCCTCCCTAAACTCACCTCCCTCCAAAAGCCATGATCTTGCCCTTTCCACAGCAGGTCAGAGGGCAGCCATCTTGGCCCCAGAAGACAGTAGCTGAGAGAAAGACTGTCATTTTGGTTAAAACCGTCTTTCTCCTTTTTGAAATCATACTTCTCTAACTCCTACATCAGATTTGCTCCCCCGAACTGGCTCTCCTTTTCAAGCTGGTTCGTTCTTTGTGGGGGAGGGGAGGTGGGTATATTGAACATCTCCGTCTAATCCAGCGGGGGTGGGGGGGGGGCGTTTTCAAAGGGAATTGGGAACAAACATTTCTCTGTAGTCCCCACTGGAAGGAAGCGTAGGACCCCTGACCAGGGTTAACTAGTGCAAATTAGGGGTTAGGGACTATTTAAAATCCCTGTACCCCATTCCTAGGCTGGGATCTTTGGGTGTGGGGGACTGAGTCAAAGATGGGGTATAAGGTGCTATTTTGGAGGCAAAGTTGGTGGGGATACCCCAAAGCCCACCAGAAGAGGAAGATGGTTCCCTCAAAACCATCTGGAGTGATTGGTGAGGACAGTGACATCAGAGGAGATGGAGTAAAGGTAAGGATGGAGGTTATGTGCAAATCTTGGGCTTACCCACACATCAAACCCCCACTGGTTTTTCTGGCTACTTGGTCTAATCTACGAGAAACCATAGTGAAGGGTTGGCAGGGAGAAAGGAGATTCTCTTCCCCATTCTGTATGGAGTGCTTCATACCTGGTGCTCAAATTTGGGTTAGCCCCAAAGAAGCCACATAAAGGCCAGAAGAGTTATGATCTATTCACCTCTTTGTCTTGGAAGAATCAGGGGCCACTGGACTTGGGGGTAAAGGTAGGGCCCAAGATTTCCCTGCCCTGTATTGGAAAAGTGCTCAGCCATAGGACACCTCCCACCTCCTTTTGACCTGGAATGGGTTAAGCCATCTCCAAAGTCTAGGAGCACAGGAAGGAATATGGAAGATCCAAAGGCATGGAAGCCAAGGAAGGCATGGCATCTCAATATGAAAGAAACAAGGACAGAGAAACCCACTCTTGGGAAGAACAGACTCCAAAGCCATGCTTCCAGGCTGGTGGGTCGGGTATCACAATGGTCTGGTCCAGGCCTGGGGCCACAAAGAATGGAATGTGCTAGGAAGCATCTGGGGAAGGGCTTAGAGACAGCGGCAGAAGGAGCAGGCATCATCAGGTGAGAGAGATGCTTTCCCCCTAGGCTTACACATCAGGGGAGCAGGTTAGACATTCAGAGCTGGTGGGGCTGTAAGTAGAGATTCAGATAAGTATATTGCTCAGTTGCCCCAAGGGCTGGAGAAGGGATGGGAGCTGGCTCTTCCCCTCACAGGGGCCATTCCCTGGAGAAGACTGAGAGAGAAACCACCCAAAACCCCTTCTCAGGGAATGGGGAAACTACAATCACACAAAGCAGCCTGACTCCTGAGCTCCAGGGGCCCCCAAATCCCTGCACAAGAGTGTGATGGGGCTCCCAAAGGGCAGGGAGGCCAGGGAGCTGAGGGAGGGGGAGGGATTCAGGGAGGGTGGCATCTGGTGAGAGGGGGATCTGGTCTTGGTGCTCACCCCACATCCCCCTTTTGGGTTCTCTCAACCCCTGTCATTTCCCCTATTCCCTTAGGGGGGCCTGGCAGAGGGAGAGGGGGAGGTGGGGTTGGTGGAGTAGGTGGTGCTGCCTGAGGATTCACTGCGTAGCCAAAGACCCCTGGTAGGAAGGGAAGGGCCCCACCACCCTTTTCATCAGGTAGGACCATGTTGAGAGCAACTGGGAGCGCAGCCAAGTTGCTGAAATTGTAAGGGTAGGCAGCAAGGAGTTGGGGGCCATAGACAAGTGGGTAGGGCTCAGGGTAGAAGGTGACTTTGGCAGTCCCCACCCCCTCCATCTGATCTCCCTCGGAAGCTCCCACTGGCCCCTCATTCCCAGGTTTTCCTTTGCTGGCACCAGGCTCCCGGCTGCCTCCTATCAGAGCCAGGGGAAACTCCTGCACAGGTGGGTATACATAGCTGCCCCCACCTGCTACTGGGGGCTCCTCACCCCCAGAGATGACCGGGTCCTGGAGTGAGGCAGACTCAGAAGCTTCGGCCACAGCACTACCACCGCCTGCCTCCCCACTGGATGAGGACACTTGCATCTCTTGGGGGGCCTCCTCCTTGACATCAGCGGGCCTGGTGCCAATGCTGCCTTTGGAATAGGCAATGACAGGTGTGGGAGTGCCCCCAGGCCGTTCCACAGCATGCCTCTGCACATGTCGGTTCAGGGCAGCTGCCGTCTTGCACACCTTTGCACAGTGGGGACAGGTGAAGCGGGTGGAAGACCTCCTGCCAGTCCTGGAGTTGTGGGAACCCCCACCATGGGCTTCCTGGTGCTTTCTCAGCTTCCTCAGAGTGGTAAAGGCCTGGGCACAGTCCCCACAACGGTGCCTACGCTCGCCACGTCCTCGACCGCCTGGGCCCTCCACTGATGGGGTTTCCTGCCAGCCCCTTCGTTCCAGCTTTTGCCTCCAGCGTGGTGGTCTTCGTCCTCGGGGCAGTCCGCTGACCCCGGTGACCCCGCTGGCAGTAGCTCCAGCCTTGCGCTTAGGCTTGTATGAATAGTAGGGTCTCCAAAGCTGATCTTCTCCTCCAGCCTTCGATTCCTCTTGGTCCTCCTGGTCCTCCTCCTCCTCTTCCTCCTCCTCTTCCTCGCTCTCCTCTATGTCCTCTCCACTCAGCTCTCCAGGACGCAGGTCAGTTTCTGAGATGCGGCGCTTGACAATGGCCTCTTCCCCAATTCGCACAGTGATCTGACACAGTGGAGGTGGAGCCTGAAGCTGAGAAGAGCCTCGGCCTGTCCCTGTGGGGGAAACCCCACTCCCACTCACCCCACCCACGGGTTTAGCTGTGTAAGTCAGAGTCCTCCCAGCCCGCAGATTCCGGCCCTTGGCCTCCTCTGTGGCTGTGGCTGGCCCTGCAGCTGTAGCTGGGCTGACGGCGGTGGAGGCTGGGCTGGTGGGTGTTGCTGCAGGCTCAGGGGGAGGAGGTGGGTACTCTCGTTTCTTGGGGGGTCTTGGGGGAGTCGTATAAGTGATGACTGAGGCAGCTTGGGACCCTCCTGTGCCTGCTGGTCCGCCCCCGGCTGCACCACTATTGCTCCCGTGGACAATGACAGAGGGAGCTGGATGAGCAAAGGTGATAACAGAGGGGGGAGGACCAGGTTCTGGGGCGGGTGGGGGGAGGGGTTGGGGGCTGGCTGGCATTGCTGCGGGGGCCGGTGTGTGGAGGCTTGGAGAAAGAGGGGCCTCGGGGGCTCCCTGACTGTAGGTCTTGTAGGGCCGCTTGGCTGCCCGCATAGGGAGCAGGCGGTACAGTTTGAGGGTATTAAGCTTGGGCTTGTAGCCTCCATTGGGTGTCTTCTCACTGGCTAGGAGGCCAGGGCTAATGCCATGGAAGGCTCGCTGGTGGGTCTTCAGGTTATAATAGGTGACAAAGGTTTCCCAGCAGAAGATGCACTGGTACCTGGGCCAGGACAGCAGGGAATAGGGCAGGAACAGAGCCACTTGAGTTAAGAGCCCTGAAGGCAGGGCCTCATCTTGCCCTGTCATCTGCAGCCCTCAGACCTGTAACTCCCCAGCAACTTGTTCATCCTCCCTTCCTGCTTGCTGCTTGCTGCACCCTGCCAGCCTCTGGAGCAGGACCAGACTAAGCTCAGCACCCTTACTCCTGCCAGCTTCCACTCTCAGCCTCGGCTGTTTTGTTGTGAAATGGGGACAGTCATATAGTTTAGCCCCCAAAATGCCTTCTGTGGTACAAGTGACAGAATGGACATGCTAAGGAAACACCTGGTGTTGTTCTGTGTGGTCTAAATCCCAGTGGGCAGGCCTGTACTCCCACAGTCCTCTTCTGTGAGGGCAAATTTCTCTTTCCTTCCTAGCTTTTCCCACAGCACCAAGCTTGCATGGGCAGGCAAGATGCTGGCATCCAAACTGGGGCTGAAAGGAGGCACGTGCTGTCCTGGAGGTGGTAAGCAGGGGCAGGACAAGAGCAGATCCTAGTGTGGACAGCCGGCATTCTAGAACCCTCTGCCCATCCCTCCCTTGTCCACCTCAGTCACTCACCTGCGCTCCCCAGTGTGCCACACTTCGTGCTTGGTGCGGTATTCAGCCAGGGCAAACACCTTCTCACAGTAGCGGCAGGGGTACTTCCTCCGCCACGAGTGTACATTGCTGTGCCGCTTCAGGCTGGACAGGGTCACGTAGGAACGCTCACAGGCAGCACACACATAGAGCACATGGCCGCCCACAACCTTCACCACATGCTCAGGGCCATCTCTGAAGCCCACTGGTTGTGGCAGGGCTGAGGCGTCCACTCCTGCAGGACCCCCAGGGCCAGAGCCCCCAGGTCCCAACCCTGCAGACCCCCGAGTGTTGGATCCTCGTCGACACTGAGCCTCGTGGGTCTGCAGTCGCTTGGGATGGATGAAACTTTTCCCACATCGAGGGCAAGGAAAGGGCCGCCGGGGCTGTGAGTCAGGAGTCAGGGTCTCAGCTTTGTCACCCACCCACTCTCCATCTGTTCTAGGCCCTGGCCCCAAACCATCCTCATTAGGCTCTGAGGTGACCATGGAAGTTGGGGCAGGTGGT
>JADRCH010000210.1:1906074-1919634 GCA_019843965.1 Rhynchomys soricoides | reverse complement strand
GGGATGAGCCACCAGTAACAGGTGGGAGGGGCAGTGGGGCTGAAGCTAGTAGAGCTTCTCTGAAGAAGGGACTAGAGGCGGCCAGGACACTGCGGTGAGCGGGGAACTTGGTGTCTCCAGCTATGAGGGTGACATCACAGAAGAGGCCACGGAGCCGCTGCTCATTGAGCTGATGCAGGACAGCTGGGGCATGGGATGGGTCCGTCACCTCTGCAGGGGGTGGCATGATGCCAGCCTAGACACAGGGAGAAGAGGCCAGGGAAAGTCTCAGAGGTTGGGCAGGGGTCAGGAGCCTCTAAGACCAGGGAGATAAATGGAGGATGGCAGCTGGAGGCTGCTGGTCAGAATCTGGTGGAAGGCTGAATAATTCAGTCCCAGAAGTCATGGGTTAACACTAGGCAGCTTGGAATCCAACCAATGTCCAAGACCAGTATGTCTAACATCTGGGTCAGCAGAGGCCAGGGATACCTCAGGTCACAGTGAAGGGCAAGTGGTCATGACCTCCAGATTCACAGTAAGCAGTAGAAGGGGGTAGCTCTCCACATCCAACCATTTGGGGTTGGGGGAGACTGAACAAGATGGCTGCTGCCTTTGCTGCCTTCCCTCCTCTGGTCTACTTTCTCCCTGGCTGTAGTCTTCCCCGCACTCTCACCTGAGAGCATAGCCAACATGGAGCAGTGAAGTGGCTCAGCAAGTTCCTCCAGCCTGGCCTTTTCCTTCTGCAGAGAAACAGAAGCTGTGTCAGAAATCAAGAGGAGACAGGAGAGGGTCTTCACAAGGAAAGGATTCAGGATGTGGGCATCAGTCCAACAGTCAAAGACACCTTGGCAGCTCTGAAAACCCTGATCCCTACCAGGAGCCTGTCAGGCTATTTGGCCAAATCCAATCAGACCAAGGAGGCCACAAGATTATCGCTGAGCTTGCTCTGCCAGCCACAAGTCCAAGGAGATGATTTGCATATCCCCAATTCACCTCCGAATGGCACAGCCGCATAGTTCAATCCCACAGGTTCAGGACAGCCTCAGCCTCGCAGTTTACTCTCTAATCCCTTTGGCCCAATATTGGGACTCAAAAAAATCAAAAATTTACACATTTTTGTTTTTTTTAAATCCCAGTGGGCTTATTTATGTATAAAAATAGAGCTTTCCACTCCCCCCCCCCCATTGGACTAACCTGATTAGATTTTCACATTGAGAGAGTGGTTCCTCATATACACTGCAGACCCAGAAATCTTAGCTTGGGATGTGAGCGTGTGTGGTGGTCTAGGTACCAGTGATCAGTGGCATGCAGATATGCCTGCCTGCTCTAGTCTCTTGAGGACACTGGGAAGGTAACCAGCCTAGAGTGAGGGGCGTTGGGTCCCACTCTTTGTTCTGAGACCTGGCTTCTGGATTTTGTCTTTAAAACCGGGACGGGGGGGGGCATGTAACCCACCTCACCTCTTGCTGAGAGGTTCATCCAAGGAGCAGTAGGCAACCAAACAGGGAGCCATGACAGTCACAAGAGAGCAACTCACAGCTGCACCGGCCACTGCAGACTCGGGTTCCCATTTTTCATTTGAGGATCTGAGTTCCAGATTCACTCAGGTCCCTTATCCAAAGCCTGGCAGCAATCAGCAGAGATTGTGTGGGTCTGTCTCATCTACCCTCAGTGCGCCCAGGAAGCTCTGGCCCCTTCCACAGCCATGGGCCACACAATCATGTGTCCCCCATCCAAAGCTTCTCGTCTAATCTCAACGCCCCCAAAACATTCCTTCCTCAGTGATCACCCATATTATCTAAAGACTATACCTCACCTCATGATGCCCGAAGACATGGCTCTGCTACCTCTTCTGGGCAATAGGAAAAAACAGTGGTAAACGGCAATAGCTGTAACCAAAGTTGGGACCACCATGCTAGGCACAGAGCAAGAGCCCAAGGGTTGCCCCATTATAGCAAGAGTCCTAGGGACAGAGCTCCTCCTCATCTGTCATCTGAAGTCATTGTCTCTTATTCCCTTCTGGTTTTTTGTTTGTTTGTTTTGTTTTTTAATGTACATTGGTGTTCTGCCTGCATGTCTATCTGGGAAATGGTGTCAGATCCCCTGGAAGTGGAATTACATAGCAGTTGTAAGCTGCCATGTGGTTGCTGGGGACTGAAGCGGGATTCTCTGGAAGAGCAGCCAGTGTTCTTAACCGCGGAGCCATCTCTGCAGCCCCTCTTACTCCCTTCTATGATGACATCAGCACTACATTTGTATCATTTCATATTTTCCCTCACCACTCTACTTTCAAATGATAGAAACTCAGGCATGCTAGGTAGCTAGCTCAAGGTTGTAAAGCCAGTTAGCAGCTAAGCTGGGTTCTGACCCTACAAAGTTTGGGTTCAAAGTCTCCAGTGACTTCAGTACAGCATGACAGAGGATGTTAACAGCCCCTACTGGAACACTGCTAGACTACCTAGAACTTTGTGAAAATTAGGAGGCTCCTTCCCCTAGGAAGCCATGTGAAGATAAGTAAAGTCAGTTTGCTTGCAGGCCCCATTCACCCCTGTAACCAGGACTGCCCACCTTGCACCACATGTTACAAGACGGGTGCCTACATATATGCACCCGTGTGTGGACTGCCATGGTATGTGGCAAGGCCTACTAGTGCTTCTTAGAACTGCAGAGACCCAAAGCTGGCCTGGCTCTTAGCAAACACCCAGAATCATTATCAGCACAGGCATTGAAGCTGCCCTTTATTCATAAGCAAAGCAAAATATGTTATGCACACCATCTCTTTTAACACTCAAAATGACTGCTGTGAAGAAGTTAAACCCTGCAAACTCATCTTCAGGTCAGAGGGATGTACTTCCATGGTGAGCTGGCCCTGGCATTGCTGCTAATTCCCCTGGAGTTCAGACCAGTTCAACTGCCCATGACAGGCCAGTGCCCTAAAATGAGTTATGGGTGATGAAGACACCAAGTCTATGATCCTGGAAAAGTTACTTAACCTTTATCTTAGTTTTCTTGTCTGGTGGTGGTGAGAAACATTTCCACTGGGCAGAGTGGTTGTAAAGATAAAAAATGAGCTAATAGCCCAACCAACTAAGGATCAACTATATTCTAAAACACTGGTCCTGCACTGAACACACACAGACTTTATTCTCTGGTCATTGTTCTCTACGCAACACAATAAAAGGACTATTTAAACAGGTGTGGTGGGACATGCGTGTCATCCCAGCACTGAGGAGGAGAGGCAGAAGGATCACTGACATTCATTGCCACCCTAATCTACACACCAAGTATCAAGCCAGCAGAGTCAAATGGGAGAACCCTGAATCAAAGCAAAAAACTAAAACTAAAAATTCCAAAAAAAAATTATATGGAATTTATACTGTATTAAACATTTTAAGTAGAGACAACAAGGTAGACGGGAGGACTGTGTAATTTAGATGCAGATACTTTGACATATTGTTTACATATTTTGAGACAGGGTCTTTTGTAGCCCAGACCTGAACTGATCAAGAATGGTCTTGAACTCCTTCCTGATCCTATCACCTCCACCTCCTCAGTGTTGGGAGTATAGAAATACAGCACTAGACATGACTTACTAGTATAACTAGCATATTTATACATCTTATGATTTATATATACCCATGGGCATTCTGGAACCAACTTCTCATGGATACTAAGGAATGACTGTGCTGAGTCCTGAAATTTCGCCCTAGAAAATGGTAAGGAAAGTGATTAAAAAAAGGCAGAATTTGGGCTTCCAGATGAATTTGGTAGAGAGAGGGGTAGTGCTCAGCAGTTAAGAGCACTGGCTACTCTCTCTTTCAGAGGATCCAGGGTCTATTACAGCACCCAAATGGCAGCTCACAACTGTCCCAGAGGAATCTCTGTCTTCTTCTAACCTCCACTGGCAGCAGATAGTATATGGTGCATAAACATGCATGCAGGCAAAATACCCACACACATTAAATAAACAAGCAAACATTTGAAAGGATGAGTTTGGTGGTTCTGTGCATTTTAAAGTTCTTCTTTGTTTGTCCTTGCTGTTGCTCTTGTAAAGAGTCTTAGCTACTTTGTGAGCTCTTCTTCTTCTCCACCCTTTACCCCTCCCCCCACCCCAGCTCCTGTCTCAGATAGGAGAGAAAGAAGACAGAGGGAAGAGAGAAAAATAAGCATCTCAGAAACTAATTTCTCCCTTCTTGTTTCTTCTTTAAAGACAACTACTAACAAACGGTAACCCCCACTCCCTGAACAACCAACAGCCATCACTCCACCTATCAGGGCTCTAGCATTGAGGTACTCTCTGAAAAGTTCTCAGAATTCCAAACATCACACAACTGTAGAAACTATCAGCAGCTGGCAAAACCATGCCCCTGCTAGAGCACGAGGCAAATCATAGTCAGCTGCTGCAAAGCATTTCTGTATTCCCACACCTGGGATTAAAATGAAAATATATTCTTATAATATTTCTGTGGGATTTTTTGTTTTGTTTTGTTTCTTTGTTTTCTAAATGTTTAAAATTTTACTTATATTGGTGTTCTGCCTCCATGTATATCTGTGCCAGGGTATCATATCCCCATGCAACTGGAATTACAGACAGTTGTGAGATGCCATGTGGGTGCTGGGATTTGAACCTAGGTCCATTTGGAAGAAAAGCAAGTACTCTTAACTGCTGCACCATCTCTCCAGCCACACTTCTATGTTTTTTTCTCTTCATGTGCGTGTGTGCGTGCGTGAGTGCGTGAGTGCATGTGTGTGTGTGTGTGTGTGTGCGTGTGTTACTGAGGATTGACCAGTGTGTGTTATTGAGGGCCTCAAGCTAAGGAAGCTGTATCCTAAACTTGTATTTCCAGCTCGAGTTCTCTACTCTTGACTGCCTGGATGACCTCAGAGGTACCATAGAGGTGAGGATCTGAGCATATATCACCTCTTGCTGTTCTCCCCATCTGGAATGTTCTTTCCTCTGGATCGCTTCATGCCCCATAGTTCTACCTTCTATATGCTTTGACTCGTCACCTGGCTTAGGGCTCTTCCCTGACCCCTTCCCACGTTGGGAAATTTCATAGATCTCTATGTTTATTTCCCATCATGTCACTTAGTAAACACACCACTCATTTATCTCTAGAGCGTGGGCTTCAAGGAGAACAGGATAGAATGAATATGTTATTTGCTCAAGTATCTTGCATAGTGCATAATAAGAGGTTAAAAAATTTAGAAGCTGGAGGTCTAGGACAGAGGCAGGACACTTGCCTAGCATGGCCTTGGGTCCCAGCCTAGAATGAAGTAACATACAAGAAGTGCAGGATTTCGGTAAATGAAAGAATGTGTTGGTGGCACAAGACTTTAATACCAGCACACTGGAGGTTGGGTCCAGAAGATCATGAATTTGAAGTTGGTTTGGGCAATATGAGACTTTTCTAGAACAAACAGACCAAACTATTCTCCCTGGAGCCTCTGCTCTAAAGAAAGAAGCCATTTTCAGAGCTGAGGGTAACAATCATACCTCAACTTCTGGGACACTCAGTCTACCTGGTACATATCTAGAGGCCTGATATATATTGTCTTATTTAACTATATCTCAAAGCTGCACACAATAGGCCATAGTAGGTTTTTATATTCTCCCAACTTTACAGAAAAGGAATAAACCTTATTGAAGGTAAGAGAGATTATAAGTAACAGCCAAAATTTTAATCCAGGCTTGGATGACCCCAGATGCCTAGTCTTTCCCTCTGCCATACTGCTGGATCCTGCCCTGAGGAGCTATAGCAGGCCAGCTGGTTACATAAATCACCACACAAACTCTCACGTGCTGAGTGTTAACTGTGTCACATCTGACTCCACCCTTTCCCTTGTTCCTAAATCCAGCAGTCACCAAGTCTGGCTAAAAGCTGCGTGGAAATGGCCTGCAAGCTTTCTCAAGCCCCTCTGGCTGCCACACTAGTTCAAGCCCTTGTTACCACTCGCACGGATCAAGGCATTGGACACACTGTCTCTTGGCCTGTAGGTTTATCTCTTCCAAGAGTCCTCAGCACTAACTGCAGTTTAGAGTGACTCCTGGGTTAAAAATGGTCTTTGGAAGCTGGGTCTGGTAGCTCATGCCTGTAATCCCAGCACTCAAAAGACTGAAACAGGAGGAATGCCGAGAGTTCAAGGCCACCCTGGGCTACATATTGAGACTCTGTCTTAAAAACACAAAAGCTAGAGTGCGTAAGATATCTCAGATGGTAAAGTCCTTTGCCACACAAGCCTGACTCCCCAGGACCCACATGGTAGAAGGGGAAAACCAAGCAAGCTCTCCTCTGAACTCCACATGTACATGGTGGCATGTGCTCACACACAGATAAATGTACTTCAAAAAAAATCAGGGCTGGGGAGACAGCTGTATGAGTAACAGCACCTGAGTTCCAATCCCTAGCACCCATATAGAAAGCTGGGGCATAGCTCTGAACTTGTCACCCCAGGATTGGAAGGCATAGACAGGTTGAGGGTTCATTGGCTGGTCATCCTAGTCAAAATGGCAAGTTCTAGGTTAATGTCAGACCCTTTCTCAAGCCAATGAGGCCAAAAACAATAAAAGATAAGCAATGTCTTGCTCTGGCCTCTACATGTGCAGTAGACACTTGTATCCCCATATTCAAGTGCAACACACACACACACACACACACACACTTTTGATGCCCTTTCCTTGGCCTCTTCCCAACATATCTACAAACTGTTAGGACTGAACTTAAATGCTTCACCTCCTCTGCCCTCTGTCACCCATGGGACAAGGATACTCTCCCCTTCTGATTATTCAACGTCCCACAGCCAGTACCCACAAGACAAAGATAGTCTCACAGAGACCCGGGTTCTCACACGCTGGACTAGGACTCTCAAGAGCACTGCCTATGAGTACTGGTCCTCAAAAATAGATTAGTGAAGGGCAGGAAAGACAGCCCAGCAGTTAAGAGCACTTGTTCTTGAGAAGACTCTGGTTCAATTCCTAGCATCCATATGGTGGCTCAAAGCCATCCATAACTTCAGCTGCAGAGGATCCAATAACATCTTCTGACCTCCTCAGGCACCGGGCACACATGTGGGGCACAGACATACATATTGGCAAAATATTCATAAACATAATTAAATCTTAAAAAATAAAAAATTAAAAAATGTCCTGCTGAGCCAGGTATGATAGTTTAAGCCTGTAATCCAGTAATCAGGACGTTGAGGCAAGAAGCTTGGGAAAAACTCGAGGCTTAGTCTTGGCTACAGAGTGTGTGACCCTGTCTCCAAAAAAAAAAAAAAAAAAAAAAAAAAAGTGATGTTCTAAAGAAATGGTGGCATGTGTGTTGTCATGTGCATGCTGAGTGCCCCAAAAAACCAAAGGCAGCACAGTACAAAAGTCAAGAAAACAGAATCTAGAGCCTGAGCACCTCTCACAACTGAGTGACTAGGGGCAAAGGGTTTAACTTCTCTGGGTTTTAGCTGCTTTGCCTGAAAGAATGAGGTGGCCCCAGTGCCAGGGTGAGGACAGATGGGTGTCGGTACATAGAAGCCTCGGAGCAGAGGCTGTACAGCTAGTGCAAACCAACTGTTTATGACTACTGCTACCAGTGAAACTAGGAGCCGGGGATTCTTTACAGCAGGGCTGACAGGGGCTGGTACCGGCACAGTCTCTCAATTTGTTGCTATATATCAGGTATATTTTCTACATTGTAAGTTGTAAGTTCAGTAAGGCGGGTCATTAGCTCCATCTCACAGATGTGGACAGGCACTCAGAGAATGTTCCAGTGAGGAAGTTGCAGAGGCACGAGAACACTCCAGTTCCAGCGTAAGTCCTCCTGTCCTCCAGGCCTCACAGGCAGGCAGCCTCCCTCCCCACCCCAGAGGATATAGCCATAAAGCCTTCCCGCCCCTATATGTGTACACACAGGCTAGACGGCGTGCACAGTGTGGCACACAGAGTGAGTGTACATGTGTATCTCCCACATGCACTGAAGGGCCCGGGCCCCAAAGGTGAGGGAAACCTGTCCAAAGCCCTTCCACTGTCCCAGGAGTAGGGCCTCATGTGCGTCAGAGATACCCTAAGGGGGGGGGCAGAGAAAGGGAGAGGGCAAAGCAGGAGGAGACTGAAAACTCTGTGATCCCTTTTTCCATTTTAGTGACAAAAGTCACACCCGACCTTTCCATAAACATGACCAAGGAGCCGTTCTGTCTAAGCTCACTTCCCTTGTGGGTGCCAGGACTTTCCCTCCCTATGACCCTAATGTGCTGGGTGAGGGGCAAACACAGAGACCTGGCCAAAGGAGAGCTTGCACCCAACAGCACCCATGCCTGCCTTCTTGCTTTGCCTAATATTTAGCCCCCAACTTTCCCATAACATCTCCTGGGCAGCCCTACACCCGCCATTTAAGCCCACAGAAGGTAGGCAGGCACACAAAGCTTTCCACCAGTCTCCTGGGTCTGAGGCCCACATTGCCCTTTGTCACGCCATCTCCTCTTAAGTGTTTTCTGACCAGCTTGCCTCCCAGCCAACAGTCCAGACAGGCTCCCACAAACAACGTCACAAAAGAATCCCGTGGAGAATGTTGCAAACGCGCAACCTTTCCCGTGCTTGGCTGCCCATGATCCCATAAACACATCTTGCATGTCCCACCCAGAACCCCTCACCTCACACTAGTGACAGCTGACCCACGGGCTGAATTCAGTTTCTCGTGCCCCTGATGATTATTAGGTCTGAGTTCCAGACATGCAGCCCCCATGAAACTCGCTCATCACAGACACACAAATCCATCCGCCTTTCTGTCCTCTATACAACTGGACCACACCTCATCAGGACTACAGAAATGGAATTCAGGCGTGATACCTTCTGATTCAAATGTCCACAACTAACTGCACTCTTCAAATGGGTAGTACACCCTGCATTCTGGTGCCCGCCACAACACACACACACACACACACACACACACACACACACACACACACATGCCATGCCAGCTATGCAGAAAACATTCATAAACATTCATATGTGCAACATAAGACATACGTGTAAATAAACACATACTGACAAAAACTATATACACAACCTCAGACACCACAGGTATCTGTCACCTAAAGCCACAGAGCCATATCTTGTATTCTGTACCAATAAGTACCCCTCCTGGCTTTCTATCTCTGTGTATCAGGGAGGGCCCTCGCAGACCCCTCACTGCCAGACTGGCAACCGCTGTTTGCCCAGGAGGAGCAGTTTACCTTGCCCCACAGCACCGTAGGAGGCACAGTCTCCAGGACTCACAGCTACAACCCTGCCCCGACGGCGCGGCGGTTCCGGGCCCCTGCTCGTACTGCGCACCCTGCACACCCCAACTCTGGGGCGCTCAGAGGGCCACCCCTCCCCCTCTCTGCCTGGCTCCTACGCCATCGCCCTCCCAGCAGCTTGCAGCGCTTGCCCGGGATCACACCCGCCCCACCCCACCCCCAACCTGCCCCACAGAGGGTGGGGGCATTGGGCTGCAGAATTTAACCCTTCATAGGTGGAGTGATTGCGACCCTCTTCACCGCCCCAGGAGACCGAGTCCCCCAGTTGCGGCTCGCTGGACGCCATACCAGGGCGCCCTCAAGTTGCTCCCCAGCGCCGTGCGCGTCCGGGGGCGGGGCCTATTACAGCCCCCGACCCCTGCGCCCCTAGATCAACCTGGAAGGCGAGCGGTCGCGGGGCGCGGCTCCGGCCCCTGCGGCGCCGGGCAGCGGAGAGGGGGCATCCTCCCTAGCCCTGCCCTGTTCGCCCCGGGGCCCACCTGACTGCGATGGCGCTGCGTCCGCCAGGCCCTGCTCATCACCGTGGCCACCCCCGGCCGCCTGGGTTTCGCCCTCCTCCAGCTCCAGCTCCGGCTCGGGCTCCGGCCCCGGCCCCCCCCAGCGCCCGGCCCCGGCCCAGCCCCACCGCCGCCGCCGTCGCCGCCGCCGCCGCCGCCGCCGCCGCTGACATCATCGGCTCCCCCCCCCCCCCGGTCCCCCCCCCCCCCCCCCCCCCGGAAAAAGGCCCCCCCCCCCCCAGCACCGCCGCTGCTGCCGAGAGGAAGCCAGCAAAGCGCAGGGGACACCGACTCTGGACTCTGAAGTCTGATGGCCAAGGCCCGATAGATCCCTCACAGGGAAACGACTCAGGGCCTCCCGTAGGGTGCACACCTTGCGGGGCGGTGACTGGACTGCATTGCCCGAGACCACTCACTTCTGGGAAGGGACTCACCCCCACGCCCGCCCTTCCCTCTGCACACCCTTCATTCAGGGGTCACATCGCCTAGAGCACGCTGCTTATGCACATTTGTTCACCACATCCACGCACACCACACACGTTCTCCAGGGCCGCAAACTTACAATATGGCAGATTCACATTTGGGCCCAGTGGAACCTATAGATCCAAAGTGAGCATCCTCACAACCCTGGGGGCACCCTCCTTCAGGAATGCCTAGGGACTATCACCAGACCCACTGGCAAGGAAGACCTCAACTCCGCAGAATGGATGTGCAGATAAACAAAGCTTGGAACTTTGTCTCCACCAGCAGAAAGAAAGATCCACTTCTGTGTCCTTGCATATAAACACAGAGGCCGTGGTGTGGGCTTCCTGGCACAGCGCTAACCACACATCAGGTGGAAGCCTGAGGAATGTGACATAAAAGCATTCCTGGAACCTCAGTGGGACAATCTTATAGACTGCTTCCTGGTTGCAAAATTAAAAACTCTGGAGAGGCCTGGCACAATGTTGCTTCCGAGGCAGAGGCACGTGGATTTATGTGACTTGGAGGCCAACCTGATCTACGCAGCAAGTTCCAGGTCAGCCAGGGCTACACAGTGAGATTCCTGTCTTGAAAATGCAAAACAAACACCCCCCCAAGACAAAAAACAAACAAACAAACAAACAAAACCAACCACCTCAGGAGAAAGAGGAGCAGACTCTCCCTGTACAGCATGATGGTTCAGGCCTATACTACTGGCACCAGGGCAGCAGAGGCAGGAGACCACTGAAAGCTCAAGTCCATGCTGGACTACTAGCAAGTTCCAAGCCACTCAGCCTATACAATCCCTACAGCATCAAAAACCCATCCCCACACTCTTTCAAACATCTGTGTCTGGTTCCTACAATCCCAAGCACTTTGGGAGATAGTGACATGAGGACCAAGATTTCAAGGCCAGATTCCACAGGGTACATATTTGAGACCAGCCTGGGCATGACTTTGCATAAAGCAAGAAGCAAAACAAATGAACAAACCAAAAAACCCTGAGAGCTGCAGAAAATGCTCAGTGGTTACAAAGGAGAACTGCTTTTGCAGAAGACCCAAGAGTTCGGTTCTCCCTAGCACCCAAATAGGGCCATTCACAACCACCTGTAACTTCAGCTCCAGGGGAACTGTTATCTCTGGTCTCTGCAGACACCTGTGTTCATCCACATATTCCCACACAGATGTATACGCAGAATTAAAAATAAAATAAATTTGAGGACTAGAGAGATGGTTGAGCTTTCACATTTGCATGAACATAAGCACACACTCATCTTCTCCTTTTTTTTTTCTCCCCTCACTGTGTAGCCCTGGCTGGCCTGGAACTCACAACATAGATTAGGTTGGCCCAGAACTCACAGGGATGTGCTTCTGCCTCCCAAATGTTGGGATTTAAAATGTGAGCCACCACACCTGTCCACACGCCAAATTTTTTTTGTTTCTTTTTTGTTTTGTTTTGTTTTGTTTTGTTTTTCGAGACAGGGTTTCTCTGTAGAGCCCTGGCTGTCCTGGAACTCACTCTGTAGACCAGGCTGGCCTCAAACTCAGAAATCCGCCTGCCTCTGCCTCCCGAGTGCTGGGATTAAAGGTGTGCGCCACCACTGCCCAGCCAAATTTTTTAAAAAAGAAACTGAGGCTATAAAAAGATGGCTCAGCCGGCAGTGGTGGAGGAGCACGCCTTTAATCCCAGCACTCAGGAGGCAGAGGCAGGCGGATTTCTGAGTTCAAAGTCAGCCTGGTCTACAGAGTGAGTTCCAGGACAACCAGGGCTCTACAGAGAAACCCTGTCTCGAAAAAAAAAAAAAAAAAAAAACCAAACAGATGGCTCAGAGGTTTAGAGTACTGTTGGTTTTTCAGATTCAACTCTCAGAACCCACATGGTAGCTTACAAACACCTGCAACTCATTTCAGGGGAGCAGACATCTTCTTCTGACCTCCAAGGGCATCAGGCACAGGCAAGTGGTACACAAACATGCATGCAGGCAAAACACTCATGCACAAAAAAAAAAATTAAATTTAAAACTAAGAATTAACAAACAAAAAAGACAGATAGCTCACTTTAGGTAAAGGCCTGTCACACAAGCATGAAGACCTGGATTCGAGCCCCAGAACTCATGTTAAAAAACAACAACAACAACAGCAACAAACCTAGTAGGAGCTGGGAAGATTTGTGTAAGCCCCACACAAAGCCAGACTTTTGTAATGGAAGTAATTTAATCCTAGCATTCTCACAATGATGAGATGGAAGGCAGAACTGGGAGAATCCCAGAAGCTCTCAGCCCAGTTACTCTGGAGTTTACAGAAGCACAGAGCAAAAGACCCTGTCTAGGACAGGGTGGAGGTGAGGACTGACAGCTTCTCAGACCTCCACATGCTTGCTGTGTCCCATGTGTGTCCCACACATAGATGGTATAGCACATTCGCCCAAAAAGAAAGGAAGAAAGGAAGGAGAGAAAGAGAGTTGGTGAGAAGGAAGAAAGGGGAGGGAGGGAGAGAGGGTGAGAGGAAGGAAGGAAGGTCAAGTAGGCAGAGTGTATGCTTGTAATCACAAAGTAAAGGACACAGAGGCAGGTGGATCCCCGGGTCCTCTGACCAGCCATCCAACCTACTGAGCAAGTTTTGGCCACTAAAGACCGTGTTTTAAAAAATGAAAAATTAAAAAAGTAGACAGAACCTTTAAAAAAAATTTAAAAAGCCTGAAGAAAAATAGCTAATGTTACCCTCTGGCTTTTACATTCATAGGGACATGAACACACACACACAGAAACCAAAAAGAAACAATCCTTGTAAAATGATGAAAAATGTAAACAAAATAAACCAAAAGCAGTTTTATGGGGTGGGGGGGGAGGAATGGGGAAGGGAGGGGGAAGAGGAAGGGGAGGGGGAATGAACTTGGAATCATAGCAACAAAGACAGAAAACAAGCCTGGAGGGGTGGTACACACCTATAACCAGCCTGGACAACATAGTGAATTCCAGAATAGCCTGGCCTATAGAAAGAGTCTCTTTACCCTCTCACCTCAAAACTCACTCCAGACCAAAAAGAAACAAACCAACCCCCAAAATAAACAACAATAACAACAACAAACCCGGGTTGGAATTAATGAGAAAATAGTCCCTGCCCCCCTCAGGAAGGTTCCAGGGAAGAACCTCAGCCCCACTCTAAGTAAGTCACAATGGCTGAAGCTCTTCAGGGGACCAGGCAACCCAACCCAGGAAGAGAGGAGGAAGTCCAAGAAGAGATGGTGAGTATCTGGGGCAAAGGGGAAAGTGGGGGCAACAGTCAGCATGTAGATATCCCTCTTCCCTTCCTCCTCTAAATTTCCCAGTGG
>JADRCH010000210.1:1870428-1902697 GCA_019843965.1 Rhynchomys soricoides | reverse complement strand
ATGCTTCGATACTTGAGCATTGCTGCGTTCAACGAGACAAGAGTTGAAAGTTGTACAGAAAGTGGCAACGTAATAATATGTCTGAGATGAGTGCTTGGCTGGACAGAAATGCTTCAATACTTGAGCATTGCTGCGTTCAACGAGACAAGAGTTGAAAGTTGTACAGAAAGTGGATCCCCGGTTTTTCTCTTTTCACAAATATCTAGCACCCTGCTATGTGACAGTCACCGGGCGCTAGGAACACAGCTGCACAATATAACAAAAACTCTACCTTCTAAAACACTGGGAAAAACAGCAGAGAAGACATCATAAGAACAAAAAGAATGAGCAAAAATAAGTCAGTTAAGTGCCTAGATTAAAGCAAAATGAGGTAATGCTGTAAAAAGTCACTGAAATTGAATGGTGTCAGGGTTTGGAAGACTTGCCAGGGGAAGTGACATTACCCGAGTAATGAAGAGTATATCAGTCATCGAAGAGAATTTTTTTAGGTGGAGGAAACAAGTGTTATAGAACTGAGAGAGAAATAAACTTGTGACTGAAAAGCCAGTGTTGGGGCAGGGGCTAGTGGGTGAGGAGAGCATGCTGAAGAAGCTTGGGATATTGTAAATTATACTCTAAAGAGTCAGAATATTCAGTAGGAAACCACTGGGTAATTATAAATGTGACAACAGTTTTTATACACACCCATGTACAGTTGCTCCGTAAAGAACTGATGCGAAGTGGGTGAGGAGAGACAAGGGATAGCTTTTGGAGACTTGGAGACTTGGACCTTCCTCCTCAACTAACAGGAGAGGATAGAGAGAGTGGACTTGAATAGCTGATTCTAGACTGAGACAGTTCTGTTAGGGTAAGGGCTCAACTATAGCAGAATTCAAAAGAGTTCGAGGCCAGCCTGGTCTACAGAGTGAGTTCCAGGACAGCCAAGGCTATACAGAGAGACCCTGTCTCGAAAAACCAGAAAAAAAAAAAAAAAACCTCAAAAGAAAAAAAACCTACATCAAGTTTCTGGACCTAAGACCTCACAGATCAACACAAAACAAATTCCAGATAATTAAAGTAATAAAATATTAAGAAAATGCAGGCTTTTAGGGGGATACCAGAGGACAAACCTTACATTAATAAAACATTAATAATGTACTGAAAGAGTAAGGCAGACATGAGCCACTTCTCTTTATCAGAGGCTCTATTAACAGAACTAAAATAAGTAAATTGGGAAACAGTTTGTACTGTGATGGACAGGGTTTGATTTTTCAGGGTTTGTTGGTTTTTTTCTGTTTTGTTTTTGAAACAGGGTCTCTATGAAAGTCAGCCTTATGTATGCTAGGCAGGTGCTCTGACCACTTGGCTACATGTATTTGAAGCTCTTGGTATTTTGAAACAATCTTCCTGTTCAGTTCAGGCTGCCCTGGAAATAGTGATTCTTATGCCTTACCTTTCTGAGTGCTGAGAGCATAAGCATGTACCACCACACCTGGCTTGATTAAATTTTTTTTTTCCTTTCACAAATTAAAAATAAAAAAGGGGGAGGGGAGCTGGAGAGATGGCTTAGCAGTTAAGAGTACTGAGTGTTCTTCCAGAGGTCCTGAGTTCAATTCCCAGCAACCACATGGTGGCTCACAACCATCTGTAATGAGATCCAAAGTCCTCTTCTGGTGTGTCTAAAGACAGCTACAATGTACTCATCATATATATAAAAATAAATAAAATCTTCTAAATAGGTTTATAGGACTCAGCAGTTAAAAGCACATTTTGCTCTTGTAGAGGACTCAGTTCAATTCATAAAACCCACTGGCACCTCACAACCATTTGTGACTCCAGTTCTAGGGGATCTGGCACCTTCTAATCCCTATGCACACTATGCACTTCGTGCACAGACATACAATGTAGCGAAGAAAAAAACACATAAAAGGAGTTAGGGCCAGGCATGGTGGTGCACGCCTTTAATTTGAGCACTCTAGAAGGGGGATCTCTGACTTCCAGGCCAGCCCACACTATCTTTAGTGAGCATTATAGAAAACTGGATAAGGGTTGTGAGTATGCAGTTGACAGCAGTAGAGCAGGTATTTATCAGTTAATGGTTTGGTTTCCTAAGTAAGTGTTGGGGAATGGCTCAGTGGTAGGGGCACTAAGGTTTTCCCTTCAGTCCTCAACTTTAAAAAAAGGTTTCCTAATAACAAGTAAAAAGAGTTTCTTAATCTGATAGCAAAAATGAGAAAATGGGCATCCTCATGCATTAATGATAGAAGAATAAATTGGTTAGTTTTTTTGGAGGTCATTCAGTCTTTAATATATGCATCTCTTGACCCAGCACCATACCAAGAATGTTTGTATTTTTAAAATGGTGACAGGGTTAGCTGTGGAACTTGCTCTGTAGAGCAGGTTGGCCTCAAACTCAAAGAGATCTGCTACCACTGCCTGGCCAGCATTTACTTTTCTCTTTACTATAGTACCTACCCACTGACCTCTGTTCTGCAATAGCCCTGCCCCTGTCTTCCTATAGTTGTAGAGATCTTTTCATCATGGTCCTTCCCTTCATGGGATCCTCTCAGGAAAATCCAGACTCTTGAGATCCTGCCCCTGCTTGCCTCTTCCATCTTATTACCAGTCTCCTGGTAAATTAAAGAAAAACTTAAAAATATTTTTTAGATATATTTATTTATGAGTATTAATGTCTTGCCAGCATGCATGTATTTGTACACCATATGTGTACCTGGCACTTGAGAGTCAGAAGAGGGCATTGGGTCCCCTGAAACTGGAGTTCCAGAAGGTAGTGAGCCACCATGTGGATGCTGGGAATCAAGCCTAGGTCCTCTGCAAGAGCAACAAGTGCTTTTAACCACTCTGCCATCGCTCTAGCCCTTCTTGCTTTTGCAACTCCGACCTGCTTACCTTTTAACACCGAAAATTTATTCTTTCTTCGGGGGCTATGTAATCAGTCTCTGCGCTTAGAATAACATTGCCCAGAGCTTATTGCCTGTTCTTCAGTCAGTGTGTTCTATATTTAGATGTCTACCCTGACCATTTAAATAGAATCCTTCATTCTGTAACCTCTACCCTTTGTTTTACTTCACTAGCCTGTCACTGTCGGAGGATTAATTTTCTTGACTTTCTCTTATCTATAGAATGCTGTTACTCAGCATTCCAAGTAGTTCCTGGTGCTAACTGGAATGTAATTAAAATGATTTGGGTAAATAAGTTTTAACATTATTTGAAAATGACAATTGTAAGTCACTTAAATATTTACTAATAGGAATCCTTTTTGAATAACTTAGGCCCTATCTTTAGAACAAGACTGTCCTATAATCTGATGTTCTCAAACTGCTGTCACATTTGAAGCACCATAGCAAAGTTAAAGGAGCACAAGGTATTCTGTACTCTGGAGAGAAGTATAGGTGCTCTGTACTCTTCTAGTTACACGTGGTTCAGTTTCAACATTAGATGGCGCTGGATCCCTTTGAATGACATCATGTGTTTGTGAAGCTGAATTGTTTTTTGTTTGACTTGCTGCTTGCCTTTTTTTTTTTTTTTTTTTTTTTTGTAGTTTTATCTAAGTATGTGTAGGAAAGTTTGGAGGTGCTCACAGAGATCAGGGGCATCTAATTCCCTGGAGTTGTATTCAAGTTGTTTACAAAAAAGTAAAAAGATTTGGGGTGTGTGCCATGTGTATGTGGGGGAGTCTGAAGAGGTGTTGGACACCTGGAGCTCTAGAGCATTACAGGCAGTTGTGAGCCACCAGAAACACAGGTGCTAAGAACCCACCTCCAATTATCTGTAAGAGCAATATGTGAGTGTTTTGTCGTTGTTTGGTTTGGGGAGCTTTGGTTTAGTTTGGTTTGTTGGGTTTTGTTTGTTTGTTTGGGTTTTGTTTTGTTTGAGGTAAGGGTTCTCTGTGTGGCTCTGGCTGCTGTGGAACGTGCTTTGTAGACCAGACTGGCTTTTAACTCAGAGATTCAGAGATTCACCTGCTGAGATTAAAGGAGTTTGCCACCACACCCAGCTCTGTGATAAGTGTTCTTTCTTTTTTTCTTTTTTTTTTTATTTATTATATTTATAAGTACACTGTAGCTCTCTTCAGACACACCGACACACCAGAAGAGGGCATCAGAACCTATTAAAGATGGTTGTAAGCCACCATGTGGGTGCTGGGAATTGAACTCAGGACCTCTGAAAGAACAGAGAGTGCTCTTAACCACTGAGCCATCTCTCCAGTTCTATGATAAGTGTTGTTAAGCACTGAGTTGGCTCTCTAGCTTTTTTGTTTTTTGAGAGAGTGTTTGGATCTGAGTTCTGGGGTTACAAAGCTGCAATTTTAGCAGTTGTTAAAGACTAGTAGATAAGGGAGCTGTTAGCCAGGGATTGAGAAGTTGGAGAGCACCTAACAGTTTTAAGTAAGAAATTTTGGTTATTTGGGGGAAAAAAAACCTATTATTTCATTATTTATTTAAACAAGATGTCCATGTAGGGCCAAGCTGGCCTTGCATCCTCATCCTTCCTCCTGAGGTGACTGGCACATGTCACCATACCTGGTGTTTTAATAAATTAAAATATTCTTCAGCTTATGTGTAATTTTATTTTTTCAAATGGCTACTGGTTGCTAAGACATAGATATTTTTAAGTTTGGGTTTTCTTGCTTAATGGATGGATTTTATTGGAAGGTGTTAGGAACAGATAATAGAAAAGGTTACTTAACAATATGCAGAATGGGGTGGGTTTTGTTGTTGTTGCTTTGTTTTTTGTTTGTTTTTGTTTTATTTTGAGACTTGGTCTCACTATATATATAGTCCTGGCTAATTAGAACACATTACATAACCCAGGCTTGCCTCAAACTTGGGCTTTTATTGCCTGAGTGCTAGGATAACAAGCATGGGCTATTATGCCTGCCTTTTATCCCTTTTTAAAAGATACAGCACTTAGGGCTGGGGAGATGGCACAGCTGGTAAAGAACCAGCTGTGTAGACATAAAATCTGAGTTCCAGTTTCTAATAGCCATGTAAAAAACCAGGTGTAGAGGTGTGCTCCCATAATCCCAAGCAGTGAGGAAATAAACAGCAGGTTCTCTGGGGCTTGCTGGCTAGTTAGTATAGCCACATTGGTGAGCTCCGGCTTCAGTGAGAAAGCCTGTTTTTTGAGGGAATTGCTTGCTTTTAGTTTGGGTAGGAAGATGGGTAATAAGGGGCTTTCTGTGAGGTGTTCCTCGAGTCCTGGGGTAGAAATCGAGTTACAGGGTGCTCTTTGAATTAGTAAAATGTCTGTTGCTAGGACTAGAGAGATGGCTCAGTGGTTAAGAGCATATACTGGCCTTGCAGAGGGCCTGAGTTTGTTCTCAGAACCCACATTAGTGACTCACACTACTTGTAACTCTAGCTCCAAGAGGATCTGATGCCTCTGACTTCGAGGGCACCTGCACTCATAGACACATACCCACACACAGGATATGCATACTCATAAAATTAAATTATGAAAAGTATGATGCCATGGGGTTAAAGAGATGACTCAGTGGTTAAGAGCACTGGCTATTGGACTTTGGCTTAACTCCCAGCGCTTACATGGCAGTTTGCAATACCCTAACTCCAGTTCCAGGGAGTCCAGTGCCCTTTTCTGGCCTTCTCTGGTACCAGGCACACATGCAGTATATGTGCAAGTAAAACACTCAAGCACATGAAAATACATTTAAAAAAAAAAAAAAAAAAAGTCTGCCAGCTGTGGTGGCGGTGCTTGTAAGTTTAAGGCTGTCCTGGTCTACACTGCTAGTTCCTAAACATGTAGGGCTCCACAATGAGACTCTTTAAAAAGAAAACAAAACAAATGCTGTTATAAAATGATTGAATTGGGGTGGGGAGCTAGGAGAGTTAGTATTGTGGTGTCTGGGGGGATGGGGGGACCTGGCATTAAACCCTCACACATGCTACACACACACACTGTACCACCAAACTATCCTCAGTCATTCATGTAATCTTTGAAGTGGGTAGTATGAGTTACACTAATGAATGAGATTATCTTTACCTTAAAATTAATTACGATCTGATATGGGTCTGTTTTCCTACAGTCCACCAGTATATTTAACCATTTGCTGGTGTGTATATTAGCCACTGAGGATGTATGTGTGTATGTATATGTATCATGGACTGTGCCTTAAGGATTATAGTCAAGTGGGAATAACAGATATGTAAGCAAATAGTTAAAGTTTCGCTTAGCGGAACCCTCCTAGTATGGGTAAGACTAGAGATTAGAGATAAGGCTAACAGGGTGAGCTAAGACTTCTGCATCTGGCACTTCTTCCTGACTGCAGACACCGTGACCAGCCACTTCACACTCTTACCACTGTGCCTTTGCTTCCATGATGAATAGTATTTCCTCAAAGCTTAAAAAAAAAATTAAAAAGAGAATTGGAAAGGACATCTGAGCTGAGTCTTACAAATGAATGAATTTTACTCAGTCTGTGTATAACAGGGTAAGACCCGAGGAATTCTGAGGTAACCTGCTATGGTAGTATATGTAGGGTGAGAGAAGGTAGCGAATAAAGCTGTAAAGTGAGTTGAAGGTCAAGGATATAAGGACCAGGACCTTGTGTGAGTTGATGTAGGCAGAGAGAGAATGAGGCATGAATGAGCTTGTAGAGCAGGCTGTTTGGGTTTTTGTTGTTATTTGTAGTTTTTCCTGTGACCTGAGGTAATACACAAAAGAAAAGCCAGCCTGTGTCACACACACACAACACCCACACCCATACACATACCAAAAATGACCTGTAGGCAGTAAGAACCAGTGTTTGGTTAAGGGTTAAAGTAGTGAATAATCCCAAACTACCATTTGTTAAATCTTTGGTGGAGTAAGTCCTTCCATTTATGCATTATGCTTGCTGCAAGGAGAGCCTCTGGACTAGTCTCAGGATGCTTGGAAGTAGAATTAGCCAATTAGAAGAGTGAGGCTTGTTGAGTATTGACTGAGCAGAGAGAGGTGGAATTTTTTACTAAGTACTGTGTATACCTGTGGCCAAATTCATGTCTGCTTCTGTGTTTTTGCATTTCATAGCAAAATCCTCTTCATGTAACATGGTACATAGAGAAGCTGGTGAGGGTCCAGCCTAGTAATTTAGTCCCACCCCAGACCTGTCTCCTGAGTCATATCATTTTGATTGAATTTATTTACCTATTTGTGTGGTGTTGTGAGGCAGGTATTTTGTTGAGACACAACTAGCCATGAAGCTCCAACTGACATGGAACTCAAAAAGTTCTGCCTGCCTCTGCCTCCTGAGTGCTGGAACTAATGGTATGTGCTACCACATGCAACAAATTTTGGGTTTTTAGAACCTTTTCAGCCTGTACCGTTAGACTTTCAGTTTCTGCTCAAGAGTAGCTGATGAGATTCCCATTTATAGGATTGCTGGTTTGGATTAGAGGAACTTTCTTTCCTTAGTTCTTTCTAGTACCTTCCTTGGTGCCAGGTCTTAGACAGTGTAGTTTAGTATTAACAAACGGCTGTTGAGAAAGAACTTGCCGTTTATCTGGCAGGCACGTGAATGGGATTCAGGGTCCTCAACTTGTTTGAGGTCATAGGTTACATGGGGAGTCCAAGCCCAGCCTGGGCTACAGTAGATCATGTCTTGAAAATAAATGAATGAGGGCTGGAGAGATGGCTCAGTGGTTAAGAGCACTGAGTATTCTTCCAGAGGTCCTGAGTTCAGTTCCCAGAAACCACATGGTGGCTCAAACCATCTGTAATGGGATCTGATGCCCACTTCTGGTGTGTCTACAGACAGCTATAGTGTACCCATATAAAATAAATTATTAATTAATAAATAAATAAGCTGGCCATGGTGGTGCGTGCCTTTAATTATCCCAGTACTCTGGAGGCAGAGGATGACAGATCTCTGAGTTTAGGGGAAGCCAGGGCTACTTAGTGAGGTTCATTCTTTCTATCTATCTGTCTGTCTGTCTGTCTATCAATCATTGTTCTGCTATAGTATAGGAGAGTAGGATGCGCCTATGTTTAGTACTAGAATGTTGGGTTTCATTTCTGTTGACTACTTGAGACTGAAGGCTTGGGTAAATAACTTCATGAGACATCAAGTTTCTAGTATCTAAGAGGCAAGGAGGTCAGAGGTTAGGATTAGAGGAATAAATTTTGTATCTCAGAGTTAACACACAATTCAATGAAACTTTTATTATCTTTGAGAGTTATACCTCTAGAAGCTGGTGGAGCAAAGCCTGACTAGTTTAAAAGCCTTTGTTGTGTGAGAAGATACTCAAGATTGCCTTGACCACCTTAGCGTGCTTGAGGACCTGGGTTTGACCCCAGGTCTACATCCTTCTCCCCTATTTATTCAAATGAACAGAAAGAAAGACCTTATCTTCTGGGCTCTTCTAGTTCTCTTCACTGAATGGACCCATTGAGTCCTGGCTCCATCTTTCTTGGGACTTCAGCTATTCATTTCTGCTCTGCCAGCCTGTGTCCTTGCTTACAATAAAGTTTCACCAGGATCTGAAAGTGTTCAGGCAGTTTAGGCCTTAAGGAGGACTATGTGGCACAGATGGGGTTAAGAGAGGAGACTAAGTCTCCAAGCGCCTGTTCCTTTTCCGGAGCTGAAGATAAGAGTCAGTAGATAAGTTTTGACAGCACACTTCGGCTCTCAAGAACATTGGAGGTACAGAGAGATTCTCCAGGGACTTCGAAAGTCGTTGGCCTGATTTCAGCTTGGGAGAAGAAAAAGAAAAATAGGATTTTAGTTTTGATTCCACACTCAACCTCTTTCCATCTCTTTTTTATGTTAAATCTTACTGATGTCATAGAGACATAGAATTTAACCTAGCTAAAGGCAAGGTGGTGCTTGTGTAACCTTAGCTTTTGAAAGAAAGAAGCAGGAGGATTTTGAGTCTGAGGCCAGCATGAACTACATAGCAAGACTTGTCTCAACACATTAAGGTAGGTATGGAGCCAAGGCTCCTAGTCTGTTGGGATACATGCCAACTCACCCTCTACCCTCGTGCGTACACAGTGGCTGACTGGAACATGCTTTTGGGATATGTTATTCAAGTTTAGTATTCTAGAGTTTTAACTATGCTAAAATTCCCGTTTCATACCTGGTTAAACAAGTGGTTTGGAATTTTCTTAGGCCTTATTACAGCTCTTCAGCTCTGCACACTAGAAATCCCACTTAGTTGGTACTGGCTTTTCTTTTCTGCAGAAGCGGATGTCTGTGACAGAGGGTGGTATCAAATACCCAGAGACAACCGAGGGAGGTCGCCCCAAACTTGGGGGACTAATGGATCCACGGCAGGGGGTGATTGAGCGGACTGGCCGCTGCCAAACATGTGCAGGTAAGTGCTGGGGTTAAAGGAAGCCCTAAGGATGGATACCTAAAAACCTAGACTCTTAGTCTAGTGGTGGTGGGTTATGCCTTTGATCCTATAGCACTTGGAAGCAAAAGGAGGTGAATTTCTGAGTTCTAAGCCCGCCTGGTTACAGACAAAGTTCCAAGACGGCCAGAACTACCCAGAAACCCTGTCTCAGAAGCAAACAAAGAACCCTAGTCTTTAGAGTCAGTGGGAACTTTGAAGAAAGTGTCCGGTATGTCTTTCCATAGGAAACATGACTGAGTGTCCTGGCCACTTTGGCCACATCGAACTGGCCAAGCCTGTGTTTCATGTGGGCTTCCTGGTGAAGACAATGAAGGTTTTGCGCTGTGTCTGCTTCTTCTGCTCCAAACTGCTTGTAGATTCTGTGAGTAGGGCATTGGATCCTAGTCTGGAAGGGTGGTTGCTAGCTGGGGCAGGGCAAGGGAACAGCTCCAATTGACCCTGCTCTGTTTTACCCCAGAACAACCCGAAGATTAAGGACATCCTGGCCAAATCTAAGGGGCAGCCCAAGAAACGGCTTACACATGTTTATGACCTTTGCAAGGGCAAAAACATCTGTGAAGGTGGAGAGGAGATGGACAACAAGTTTGGTGTGGAACAGCCTGAGGGTGATGAGGATCTGACCAAAGAGAAGGTGACAGGGACTTGCTGAGACTATGGGAAAGTGGCTGTAGAAAATTTGGTGAAATCATACACAGCTGTGGAATATATTGCCTGGTGTGGCAGAAATGGCCCTATGCTAGGTTCTAATGGTTGTTCTCTCCTTGGAAGGGCCATGGTGGCTGTGGGCGGTATCAGCCCCGGATCCGGCGCTCTGGCCTAGAGTTGTATGCTGAATGGAAACATGTTAATGAGGACTCTCAGGAGAAGAAGATCTTGCTGAGTCCAGAACGAGTGCATGAAATCTTCAAGCGCATCTCAGATGAGGAGTGTTTTGTGCTGGGTATGGAGCCTCGCTATGCCCGGCCTGAGTGGATGATTGTCACAGTGTTGCCTGTGCCTCCTCTCTCTGTGCGACCTGCTGTGGTGATGCAGGGTTCTGCTAGAAACCAGGTAAGCTGCTCTCAGAATCTAGGTATCTGGGGAAGGAGGATGTGATTAGAGGATGCTTTTAAATACACTTAGGTGTAGCATGTGTAAAGGCCAGGTGGCCTGATCTGAGTTTGAAGCTGTTTTGCCACTTGATAAGTTGTGTAACCTTTAAGGATACCCTTAACATTGTTTCCCAGGGTAGGGTAAAGGGAGTTTAAAAGTATCCTTGGCACATGTGTGCTGAGCACCCTAGTCAGTGGTGGCCTGACTATGACGATGCTGACTTTTTACTTCAGGATGATCTGACTCACAAACTGGCTGACATTGTGAAGATCAACAATCAGCTGCGGCGAAATGAGCAGAATGGTGCAGCTGCGCATGTCATCGCAGAAGATGTGAAACTCCTTCAGTTCCATGTGGCCACCATGGTGGACAATGAACTGCCTGGCTTACCCCGTGTGCGTCTGCATACTCCTGCCCTTATGGATTGGAGCCAGGGTGGGGGCCAGCATTAGGCAGCAGGACTCTGGAGGAGAGCCCGGTGCTGACTTCCTGGGTGCCCTTCGTATGTTTTCTTATAGGCCATGCAGAAATCTGGCCGTCCCCTCAAATCCCTGAAGCAACGGTTGAAGGGCAAAGAAGGACGGGTTCGAGGGAATCTAATGGGCAAGCGAGTGGACTTCTCAGCCCGCACTGTCATTACCCCTGACCCTAACCTATCCATTGACCAAGTTGGTGTGCCCCGCTCCATTGCTGCCAACATGACCTTTGCAGAGATTGTCACACCCTTCAACATTGACAGGTGTGCTTTAGTCCATAAACCTTGTCCATAGTGGCTAAGTTAGAGGGCGGAGCACATGTTCTCAGACATGTGCCTTCCTCATCTGGAAGAGACAGCTTGGAATGAAGCAGAAGACACTGAAGTTTATAAATTTGGCATCCACTTGGGGTTTGGGATGAAGGTGGGAATGGGTGGTTTTTGCTCGTTTCATATTTTGCTCATTTCATACTTCTTTCCTTCCTAGACTTCAGGAATTAGTACGCAGGGGAAACAGCCAGTATCCAGGAGCCAAGTACATCATCCGAGACAATGGTGACCGAATTGACTTACGTTTCCATCCTAAGCCCAGTGACCTTCACCTGCAGACTGGCTATAAGGCATGTAATAGGCCATGACCATTCTTAGTCACCAGAGCAGGAAACCTCCTGTAGAATGGGGGCTGGCCTAAATTTAAGCTTGTTGAGTGGTTGGTTATTTTAGGGAGGTGGCTATCAGAGTGTTGTGGGGGGTTTGTCTGAGGCAGGTTTTCATCATATACCCCAGGCTAACCTAGAGATAGTGGACTTCAAATTCGTGTTCCTCTTGTCTTAGTTCCTTAGTGCTGGTGTATGCCACTATGACAGTGGGTGCCTTTTGTTTTAAAGGGTTCTGCTGAACCAGTTGTGCTGTAAGCCTCTGATGTCAAAGTAGGGAGGTTACGTCAGCCCGTGTCAGCATGTGTATGGCAGGGGAGAGCTTCCTGGATGTTTGTGGTTACTACATTTTATTATCCTTAGTAACCTGATGTTGGACCAGGGCAGTACAAAGGGGGTGTTTAAAGGTGAAAAAACAGTGAAAAACATTGCAGTGTCATCTCCAGTCTACAAGAGACTGGGTCCACTGTCATTTCATTCTTAGTGTGCCTCCTCACTGAGCCCTTCTCTGTACCTCACCTCTCTAGGTGGAACGGCACATGTGTGATGGGGACATTGTTATCTTCAATCGTCAGCCAACCTTGCACAAAATGTCCATGATGGGGCATCGGGTCCGCATCCTCCCCTGGTCTACTTTTCGCTTGAATCTTAGGTTAGTTCTCTACCTGAGGGAATCAGGCTGAGATGGGAACAGGCCAGGCAATTTCATTATATGTCACTGAAGACTTAGTCCCAACTCTGACTTCTTTCTCTGTTTGGCTATAGTGTAACAACTCCATACAATGCAGACTTTGATGGAGATGAGATGAATTTGCACCTGCCACAATCTCTAGAGACACGGGCAGAGATCCAAGAGTTAGCAATGGTGCCTCGAATGATTGTCACCCCCCAGAGCAATCGACCTGTCATGGGTATTGTGCAAGACACACTCACGGCAGTACGCAAATTCACTAAGAGAGATGTCTTCCTGGAGCGGGTATGTGATCCAAATGGAAACTGGTCTTGGGTGGGCTAAGGGTCTGCATAGGAAAGAGCCAGGGAAGGAAAACTACAGTGTTTTCTTCTTTAATTTCATGTATTATCTATAAAATAAAGGAGAAGAAAGTATGTCCTTGTTAAGTTTTTATTTTATCACTTCTATATTTTTTATTATCTAATTATTAAAAGAAAAGTAAGATCTTACTATTACAATATTTTGTGTTTAACTAAAAGACACGTCTAGCATCTTTTTGCTTCCAAAATCTGGCTTACTTTGTTAGGCAGGGCAGTCTTCCAAATATTCCTGAGATAATGAAACTCAATTTGATCTTCCTCCCCCTTTACTTTCTTTTCTTGCTGTTTATCTCTCAGGGTGAAGTGATGAACCTCTTAATGTTTCTGTCCACATGGGATGGGAAGGTCCCACAGCCAGCTATCCTCAAGCCCCGGCCCCTGTGGACAGGCAAGCAAATCTTCTCTCTCATCATACCTGGCCACATCAATTGTATCCGTACCCACAGCACCCATCCTGATGATGAAGATAGTGGCCCTTACAAGCATATCTCTCCTGGGGACACCAAAGTAAGACTTGGCTTCTTGGTGTATACAGGATTTGAATATGGGAATGAGAACAAAAATCTGAATCAGAGTGTTTGTCCACAGGTGGTAGTGGAGAATGGGGAGCTTATCATGGGCATCCTTTGTAAGAAGTCCCTGGGCACCTCAGCAGGCTCTCTGGTCCACATCTCCTACTTAGAGATGGGTCATGACATCACCCGCCTCTTCTACTCCAACATTCAGACTGTCATTAACAACTGGCTTCTCATCGAGGGTTAGTATAGCCAGCACTTCCAAATCATATCTGAATCTTCTTTTCCTCACTTACTGTTTATCCTTTATTTGTTCACACTGTCCTCCTAGATTGCCTAGGAGTCAAAATGATTGTTTCTAATGTTTTTGTTTGTTTGTTTCTCCCTA
The DNA here is from genome assembly GCA_019843965.1 of Rhynchomys soricoides. Classification (NCBI taxonomy): domain Eukaryota; kingdom Metazoa; phylum Chordata; class Mammalia; order Rodentia; family Muridae; genus Rhynchomys; species Rhynchomys soricoides. Next base: position 1,889,162 of record JADRCH010000210.1, on the reverse strand, counting down.
GGTCATACCATTGGCATTGGGGACTCCATTGCAGATTCCAAGACTTACCAGGACATTCAGAACACTATTAAGAAAGCTAAACAGGATGTAATAGAGGTGAGGGAGGGCTGGGCAGAGAAGAGCTTCTTAGGGATTTGAACTTAACTCTGCAAGAGCAAAATAGATATAAGGGTTTTAAAAAGAAAGAGGGAATAGTGACTCAAATGTGTCAATGAAAACTCTCTCCAGGTCATTGAGAAGGCTCATAACAATGAGCTAGAACCCACCCCAGGAAACACATTGCGTCAGACATTTGAGAATCAAGTGAATCGTATTCTCAATGACGCTCGAGACAAAACTGGCTCCTCTGCACAGAAATCCCTCTCTGAATATAACAACTTCAAGTCTATGGTGGTGTCTGGAGCTAAAGGTTCCAAGATCAACATCTCCCAGGTATGTGGCCTACACCAGAGTTTGGAAAAAGGTGTGCACATGTTTTGGTGTGAGGAAAGATGGGAAAAAATAGTAGGGAATTCCTTACCAGCACCACTGCTGCAATGTTGTGGCTTGAAACAAGAGCCACTCGCGTGCGAAAGGCCCTTTTTTTTTTCATGGTTTTGCTGTGTAGCCCAGGTTGAGTGTGAACTTAATATCTTATTGCCTCCTCTTTCCAACTTTAGGTTTCAAGCATGCACTACTATTTCTGTCATAAACTTATACTTTTAATGCAAGGGGAAATTATATGCATCCTTTCCCCCCCTTAGGTCATTGCTGTTGTCGGGCAGCAGAACGTAGAGGGCAAGCGGATCCCATTTGGATTTAAGCATCGGACTCTTCCTCACTTTATCAAGGATGATTATGGTCCTGAGAGCCGAGGCTTTGTAGAAAATTCGTACTTGGCTGGTCTCACGCCCACTGAGTTCTTCTTCCATGCCATGGGCGGTCGAGAAGGTCTCATTGACACAGCTGTTAAGACTGCTGAGACTGGTGAGGCTTTTTCTGAGCTCTTGTGGAGATGGGAGTGGGGATTCTCAGTCTAAAGGTTCCCCAGGTGAATTTTGGTCACTGCATTTTGAGCTTTGTCGTGTTCTTGCCTCGGGTCTTTCAGTTAACTCCCTTTCCCAGGGTATATTCAGCGAAGGCTGATAAAATCCATGGAGTCGGTGATGGTGAAGTACGACGCAACTGTGAGGAACTCCATCAACCAGGTGGTACAGCTGCGCTATGGAGAGGATGGCCTGGCAGGCGAGAGCGTTGAGTTCCAGAATCTGGCGACACTTAAGCCTTCTAATAAAGCTTTTGAGAAGAAGTAAGAAAGCAGGAAAACAAATGATTCACACCCCTGGGTCTTAAGTGCCTTGCCTGAGTTACAGTCATCCCTTAGAAAAGTGACCTAATATATTGTGCAGCAGGCTTTACTTTTAGCACTAACATTTCTTCACCCATTTGAAATAGATGCTGCATGGGAAGAGAGTGGATATAGAGGCAGATTTGAAATCTGTCCCTATGGTAGTAAAAAAGAGCATAGAGGAACAAGTCCCGTTAGCTGTTAGCTGTCCCTGTTCCTAGTGGTCTGATCACATTTGGAAACCTCACAGTATGCTTTATTGGGGTGAAAATACAGAGCCCATTTGTTCTGATTTCACCCCCTTGTCACCCCCAGGTTCCGTTTTGATTATACCAATGAGAGGGCCCTGCGGCGCACTCTTCAGGAGGATCTGGTAAAGGATGTGCTGAGCAATGCCCACATACAGAATGAGCTTGAACGGGAATTTGAACGGATGCGTGAAGATCGGGAAGTGCTCAGGGTCATCTTCCCAACTGGTGACAGTAAGGTACATCGAAATGCAAACTGCTAGACTAGAGGGGTCCTGCTGTTGAATTGTCATCCTGATGGATAGTCCTCTCATTAATTCCTCCTCCCTCAGGTGGTCCTCCCTTGTAACCTTCTGCGGATGATCTGGAATGCTCAGAAAATCTTCCACATCAACCCTCGCCTTCCCTCTGACCTGCACCCCATCAAAGTGGTAGAGGGTAAGCAAATGGAAAACAAGGAAAGGACATGACCACCTAGGTGTGATGGAGGAGAACTGTTCTTGTAGATAAAGGGGGAGTACAGCCAGAGGCAGATAAGCTGGGCCAGCCCAGTGGTCATGACCCTGAACCATGTAAGGAGAAGGGAGAGAGGGGAACCAGGTTCAGCAGCCAAGAGGCCAACAGTCCCAACGGAGTGGTGACCAAAATGTCTGGATTATATAGGGAAGAGCCTCCGCTGGTATGGACTGAGGGATGCTGGGAAAACCTGGGGGCCAGGTTTGCTTTGATCTGTTAAATAGGCATTTCAGCCTTTGTAAGTAGTGTCTGCTTTGCTGTCTCTGGACTAGACTGGAGGATTAGATTCTGCTATGGCTTGGTCTGACCATCTCTTTGCCCCTCTATGGGCCCCAGGAGTCAAAGAATTGAGCAAGAAGTTGGTAATTGTGAACGGAGATGACCCACTAAGTCGGCAGGCACAGGAGAATGCCACATTGCTCTTCAACATCCACCTAAGATCCACACTCTGCTCTCGCCGCATGGCTGAGGAGTTTCGGTTAAGTGGAGAGGCCTTTGACTGGCTGCTTGGGGAGATAGAGTCCAAGTTCAACCAAGCCATTGTGAGTTTTCACTTCTCCTTAACCTTGATTTTTATTCTTTTGTTTATTGGCTTCTTTGGTTACTAGGAGTAGCCCATTTCTCTCCACATCTCTTAGTATGTTAACTGGGCACTTCAGGCTTTTGTCCCAGGTTTGAGACTTACCCACAAGTACTACCTGCTTTACTGCCTCCAGACTAGACTCAGGACAAGGCTGCTATGTATAGCAATAGCATTGTATCATAGCAATATTAAAAATGAGGGCTTGCTGGGCAATGGTGGCACACGCCTTTAATCCCAGCACTGGGGAGGCAGAGGCAGGCAGATCTCTGAGTTCAATGCTAGCCTAGACTACACTTGAGAAACCCCATCTTGAAAAATCAAACAAAAAAAGTGCATTAGGAAATGCAGCAACATTAAAAGAATATCTAACTGGAAAGACACCCACCCCCCATGTTTGGATTGGAAAACTCAAATGTTTGTTAAATGTGACTAATCTTCCTCAAAGTGATCTATAGATTTAGCACAGCTGGTATGATAGTTGAATAGGTAAAGGTGCTTACCATCAAGCCTGACAAACCTGAGTTCTGTCTCCAGGACCCCATGATACAAGGAGAGCACTGACTTTTATGAGCTGTCCTCTGACCTCCACACATATGACATTGCGTACATGTGCCTACACATGAACACATATAGACATCATGGAGAATGTAGATGTGGGCTGGAGAGATGGCTCTGTGCTTTAGAACACTGGCTACTTTTCTCCAAACAACCTGAGTTCAGTTCCTCTCACCTACATGGTGGTTCAGAATTGTAACTCAGTCATAGGATCTGATACCTTCTTCTGACCTCTGTGGCCAGCATATACATGCTGCACAGCATACATACAGACAAAGCATCCATACACATAAAATAAAATTTTCTTTAGAGACAAAAAAAAAAATGGATTTAGCATGTTATACTATCTTTACTAGGTATGCAGCATATTTCAAAGTGATGCAAAGTGATAGGTTAAAAACTAAAGTCCTTATAAAGGAAATAATGTTCTTTCCTTTGCTACACTCATCTTCCCCAAGTCCCTTTATAATTAGCAGATAGGCTCACCCTAACTCCATCCCACAACTTGCAAGATAGACTTTGTCTAATGCCAGTTTTCCCATAGGCCCATCCTGGAGAAATGGTGGGAGCTCTGGCTGCTCAGTCTCTTGGAGAACCCGCCACTCAGATGACCCTGAACACCTTCCACTATGCTGGTGTATCTGCCAAGAATGTGACACTGGGTGTGCCTCGACTTAAGGAGCTTATCAACATTTCCAAGAAGCCAAAGACCCCTTCACTCACTGTCTTCCTGTTAGGTCAATCTGCACGAGATGCTGAAAGGGCCAAGGTAAGAATCAGGATAATGGACTGCCTAGCAAGAACAGGTTGAATCAAGAGATGATGATAGAGCTCCGAGGATTTCATTAGGCCAAAAGCCCAGTGACCCCAGTACCATGTCATGAGAGTCACTGTCTCTTCCTAGGACATTCTATGCCGCTTGGAACATACAACATTGAGGAAGGTGACTGCCAATACAGCCATCTACTATGACCCCAACCCCCAGAGCACAGTGGTGGCAGAAGATCAGGAGTGGGTGAATGTGTACTATGAGATGCCTGACTTTGATGTGGCCCGAATATCCCCCTGGCTGCTTCGTGTGGAGCTGGACCGAAAGCACATGACTGACCGGAAGCTTACCATGGAACAGATTGCTGAAAAAATCAATGCAGGTAAGGCTAAGTAGACAGCCCACATGAATGTCCCACCTAGGTTTCTACTTCTTTCATGGTCACTTTACTGGAGTCCTTAGAGTCACCTGTAAACACCTCTGCTTCCCAATATGTCTCTTTCAGGATCATTAACCCTTCAGGTCCTCTCCAAACTTACTGCTTTCCCTTCCTAATGTGTTTTGGGTTTGGTTTGGGTGTGTGCATGTGTGTTGACACTCTGGCTGCTGAAACCCACTGTGTTGTCTGGGCGATGACCAATGAGTCTCTAGGATCCATCCACCTGTCTCTGTCTCCTCATGCCCAACACTGAGGTTATGGTCTATTAAATGCTCTTTCTCGTGGGCATTACTGTTCCTGCCAGGTTTTGGCGATGATTTGAATTGTATCTTCAATGATGATAATGCAGAGAAGCTGGTACTTCGTATCCGCATCATGAACAGTGATGAAAACAAGATGCAAGAGGTAAATGGAGACCGGGGGAAATAAAGTAGAGGCAGAGGTAGTGATGTAATTACAAGTGTGTACCCTCTGCAACTGGATGGTTCTGATCTCAGCTATTTCAAGTCAAGAAGGTGGGAGAATAGAAAGAATTACTTTAGAGAGTTGCAGCTGGGTAGGTAAAGGAGGAAAAGTCCACAAATTATAAGTTAAAAGTCTTTGAAACAGACACAAACAGGCATGCTTGTATCTCAGCATTTGGGAGGGTCAAAACAGTTACAATAAGTCCACTTAATTAGAACAATTAAGTTTTAATATTGGCCTGATATTTATTTGTATAAGTACAGCAAGAGTTTTAGGTTTTGTTTTGTTTGGCAATACTCAGGAAATAGAGGCAGTTGGATCTGTTGAGTTCCAGGCCAACCAGAATTGATCCATTGTGCCCTTTGCGGTCTGAAGAGGCTGTTTATCACCTGGCACTGGAGTTATAGTTCTGTTGGTACTGGGAACCAAACCCAAATCCTCTGAAAGGGCAACAAATGTTCTTAGTCACTGAGCCATCTCTCCAGCCACTTCAGGGCTCCTCAATGTTAACTCGTATTTCTGGTCTTGATCTTCTGCCATCATCTCCCAGTTACTGAGATTATATGTTTGCTTTACAATACCTGGCATAGAGAGAACGGTTATAAAAGTAATAGATCTTGATAGATTATGCTGTATTTCCATTGTGCACAAGTGGACACTGTGGGTTTTCAAAAAGGACTATGCAGGCAAAAGTGCTCGCTTCCAATCCTGATGGCCTGAGTTTGAGTCCCAGGAACCTATATGGTTGAAAGATCAGCTCTTACTGTGAGTTCTGTGACTTCCATATTTGTGTATGTCCATATTGTAGTGGCTTCAGAGATGACTCGCTGGTTAAGAACCCTGGCTGCTTTTTCAGAGGACTCAAGTTGAGTAATCCCCAGTACACTGGTGCTGGTGCTGGTTTTGGTTTACAGGGGGACTCCGATACCCTCTTCTAGCAACTCTCGGGCACGGCGCACACGTGGTGTACAGTTACACATGAAGACAACACACCCACACACAAATAAAACTCTTCTTTTTTTAAAAAAAAAAAAGTCTAACTTTTAATCCCAGCACAATTAGTTTAATTAAAAATACTTTTTAAAGGTGGAAAATTCATTTTAGTTGTAGGATGTAATTCCTCTTGTGTGTACACCTTTAATTCCAGTGCTTGAGATAGGGTGCAGGAGAACCAGTTTATCCTCAGCTACACGAGATCCTGTTTCAAAAGAAATTTTTAAAGAGAGAGAGGCTAGGGACTGAGGAGGTGGCTCAAAAGTTAAGAATACTCAAGAATACTCTTTTTTGCTTGTTTGTTCTGTAAGACAGAGTTTCTCTGTGTAGCCCTGGCTGTCCTGGAACTCACAGAGATCCACTTGCCTCTGTCTCCTGAGTGCTGGGATTAAAGGCATGTGTCATTTAGTAATCAAGTAATTAGTAATTCTTAGTCCTTACAGAGGACACAGGTTTCATTTCCAGCACCAGGCACACACATTGAACACAGACATACAAGCAAACAAAACATTCATAAACATAAAGTAAAACTATATAAAAAAGCTAAGAGTCTTGGAACGGAAGAGAGCAAGGGTGCCGGGCTCCCTGACCTCTCTCTTGTTACAGGAGGAAGAGGTGGTGGATAAGATGGATGATGATGTGTTCCTTCGGTGCATCGAGTCCAACATGCTGACAGATATGACCCTGCAGGGTATCGAGCAGATCAGCAAGGTCAGCATCCGTTCTACTCTGTGGCCAGCTGCCTGCTTATCTTGTGCCCCCTCTCAACCTGACTGGAGCTTGCTTTGTCTCTCCAGGTATACATGCACTTACCCCAGACAGACAACAAGAAGAAGATCATCATCACAGAAGATGGAGAGTTCAAGGCCCTGCAAGAATGGATCTTGGAGACAGATGGTGTGAGCCTGATGCGGGTACTGAGTGAGAAGGATGTAGACCCTGTGCGCACCACATCCAATGATATTGTGGAGATCTTCACGGTGAGCCCACAGCACATGGTGTCTAAAAGTCTCTCTAGGAACTCCGCACTCATGATTTCCATGCTTAGGCTTTCTGTCTAGAATCTGGTTTTTTTTTTTTCGTTTGGGATGGAGTGCCCCAACATCCTCCCTGCCAATCTGGGTAGTGACAGGATCAAGGAGATGAACAAAGCTAACTTGGTTTGACTCTTCCTTTCAACTCTGGCAGGTATTGGGCATTGAGGCTGTGCGGAAGGCCCTGGAGCGAGAACTGTACCATGTCATCTCCTTTGATGGTTCTTATGTCAATTATCGGCATTTGGCTCTCCTGTGTGACACTATGACATGCCGTGGCCACTTGATGGCCATCACTCGTCATGGAGTCAACCGCCAGGACACTGGACCACTCATGAAATGCTCCTTTGAAGAAACGGTACTGACAACATTTTTTCCCCCTGGTTTTTAAAGATAGGACTTCACTAAGCCTTTCCTAGCCTTAAACTCTCAGTAATCCTCAGTAATCCTTGTCTGTCACTAAAGCTCTCTGAAGACTAAGCATGAGTCATCCTGCCCAGCTACTAGTGACAGTCTTATTTTATCATCATTTATGAGTGAGTGAGAGGCAGCATCTTACTATGTAGCCCTAGCTAGAACTCACTGTGTAGACCAGGCTGGCTTTGAACTCACAAAGATCCTTCTGTTTCTATCTCCCAAGTGCCTGGATTAACCATGCCCAGCTCAGTAAAGGCAATTTCTGAGTAGGTAGAAAGAAGGAGCTTGTCTCAAAAGTGAATGGGCAAGCCGTTGGCACCACCCTCCACTGTTGGTTGTTGGGCCGTGGTGCTGAGCAACCCACGGTGGGTGCTGTGGGTAGGGGGTTGATGTGTCTCCTGCTTGTTCAGGTGGATGTCCTTATGGAAGCCGCTGCACATGGGGAGAGTGACCCCATGAAGGGAGTCTCTGAGAATATTATGCTGGGCCAGCTCGCTCCAGCTGGTACTGGCTGTTTTGACCTCCTGCTTGATGCTGAGAAGTGCAAATATGGCATGGAAATCCCCACCAATATCCCCGGCCTAGGGGCTGCTGGACGTGAGTCTGAGGGCTTCAGCTATGTAGAACTGGCTGGGTCTGTGGGGCATGTGGAAGGGTACATACAAGGGAGCATGCCATTAGTCCTGACTGCTGTTCCTCATAAATCACTCTGGGCTTCTTTGCAGCTACTGGTATGTTCTTTGGCTCTGCACCCAGTCCAATGGGAGGAATATCTCCTGCAATGACACCCTGGAACCAGGGTGCAACTCCAGCCTATGGAGCCTGGTCCCCAAGTGTTGGTGAGTAGCCTAGTCCAGGAAGAGAAGCATTGGACTTCATGGGTTTTGGGGGCTGGGGAAAGGGATGTCCTTGAGCTCCAGCTGATTCCACCTGTTCTTCCTTCAGGGAGCGGGATGACCCCAGGAGCAGCTGGCTTCTCTCCCAGTGCTGCATCTGATGCCAGTGGCTTCAGCCCAGGTTACTCCCCCGCATGGTCTCCCACACCAGGCTCTCCAGGCTCCCCTGGACCCTCAAGCCCATACATCCCCTCACCAGGTGAGCTGCTGTGCTATTCCCTCCTTCCTCCTTGTTTCTGTGCCAGGCTCTCCACCACTATCTCCCTTTGTCTTTTCCTACAGGTGGTGCTATGTCTCCCAGCTACTCACCAACATCGCCAGCATATGAGCCGCGCTCCCCTGGGGGCTATACTCCCCAGAGCCCCTCATACTCCCCGACTTCACCTTCCTACTCCCCAACCTCTCCATCTTACTCTCCAACCAGTCCCAACTACAGCCCTACCTCTCCCAGCTACTCCCCAACATCTCCCAGCTACTCCCCGACGTCTCCCAGCTACTCCCCGACGTCTCCCAGCTACTCCCCAACGTCTCCCAGCTACTCCCCGACGTCTCCCAGCTACTCCCCGACGTCTCCCAGCTACTCCCCGACATCTCCCAGCTACTCCCCGACGTCTCCCAGCTACTCCCCAACTTCACCAAGCTACTCTCCCACCTCCCCCAGTTACTCACCGACATCTCCCAGCTACTCACCAACTTCTCCAAGTTACTCACCAACCTCCCCAAGCTACTCACCCACCAGCCCTAACTATTCTCCAACTAGTCCCAACTATACCCCAACCTCACCCAGCTACAGTCCAACCTCACCCAGCTACTCACCTACCAGTCCCAACTATACCCCTACCAGCCCTAACTACAGCCCAACCTCCCCAAGCTACTCCCCAACCTCTCCCAGTTATTCCCCCACCTCGCCGAGCTACTCCCCCTCGAGCCCACGATACACACCACAGTCTCCAACCTACACACCGAGCTCGCCAAGCTACAGCCCCAGCTCGCCAAGCTACAGCCCCACTTCACCCAAGTATACCCCAACTAGTCCTTCCTACAGTCCCAGCTCACCCGAGTATACCCCAACTTCCCCCAAGTACTCGCCCACCAGCCCCAAGTACTCACCCACTTCCCCCAAGTACTCCCCCACCAGCCCCACCTACTCGCCCACTACCCCAAAATACTCGCCAACCTCTCCTACATACTCACCAACTTCTCCAGTCTACACCCCGACCTCTCCCAAGTACTCGCCCACCAGCCCTACCTACTCACCCACTTCCCCCAAGTACTCGCCCACCAGCCCCACCTACTCGCCCACCTCGCCCAAGGGCTCTACCTACTCTCCTACTTCTCCTGGCTACTCCCCTACTAGTCCCACCTACAGCCTCACCAGCCCAGCCATCAGCCCAGATGACAGTGATGAGGAGAACTGAGCATGAGCAGGGTGCAGCAGCGGTAGCAGGTTAGGGTCAGACAACCTCAGTGGCCTGTGCGTCACTTCCCTCACAGGCTGTAACCCTGGCCTAGGTCCCTTGTACATAACTCCTTGTGATGAAATCCTCTGGAAGTTCTGAATCCCATTTTTGATGGGCTTTTTGTCTTGTCCTCACTTGTGCTGTCTCGGACTCACTGACCCAGCTACAGGGTTTTATTACCCTGCCAGTTTTCAGCCTGACTCCACCATGAAGGTCTTTGCTTGCCTGTGACTTGATTGGGATTACAGGCATTTTAACTTCGGAAGGCTAGTTCCTGCTTTGGGTCCTACATCTGATCTGGAAGAACAAAGCTTAAGCTGCCTTTGTTATTTTTTGAAATTGAAATAAAGTTTACTAATTTTGACCAAAAGTCTGTACGTGTACTGCTTAATTGGGGCTCAGAGAGGCAAGAATTTCCAAGCTCCTTGAGCTTCTTGAAAAACTACAGAAGAGGCTAATGCAGAAGCAGCAAAAAATAATCTGTCTAGATCCTACCATCAGGAAGCATGTCTTTTGGTAGGTTGTTTGTTTTGAGGGGTGTGTTGTTTTAAATGCCTGTGTAGGCCTGGCTCTTTAGGGGTGCCTAAACAGACCAGGTGGTCTCCAACTCAGAAATGTTCTGACTGCCCCACGAGTGCTAGGGTTAGTGTATGTGACCACACCTACCTAACCTTAAAAAAAAAAGTTAAGATTTGTTTTTATGTGTATGAGGGTTTTTCCTTTTGGGTTTCTTTGTTTGTTGCGTGTATAAGTGTGCACCATAGGTACCTAGTGTCCAAGGATCAGAAGAGGGCGTTAAGGATAGTTATGAGCCATCATGTGGGTGTCGGGAACCAAATCCTTGTTCTCTGAAAGAACAAGTGGGGTTTTTTGTTTTGTTTTAGTTTAAGACTCGGGTTTCTCAGTATAGCCTTGGCTAGCCTCAAACTCCCCAGTGTTGAGATTAAAGCACCAGCACCAGCAGCAGCCCAGAACAAGTGTTAGCCTAACTGCTGAGCCATCTCTCCAGCTCCAACCCCCCCCCACTCCCCCCCTTTTTTTTTGTTTTGTGGGGAGGGGGTTTCGAGACAGGGTTTCTCTGTATAGCCCTGGCTGTCTGGGACTCACTCTGTAGACCAGGCTGTCCTCAAACTCAGAAATCCTCCTGCTTCTGCCTCCCGAGTGCTGGAATTAAAGGCATGCGCCACCACTGCCCAGCTCCCATTTGGGTATTTTTTATTCTACACAGAGAATACCTGCCTCTATCTCTGGAATGCTGGGATTATAGACACATGCCACCACACCTAGCCTTATAACTTAATTTTTTAGAAAAGAGATTTTTGCCAGTAGGGGTAGCACATGAATTTACCAGCACTCCAAAGACAGGAAGGCAGAGTTGAAAATAGCCTGGACTACATAGTGAGACCTTGTCTCAAAAAACAAAGTGTAATGGAGCCAGAGATATGAGTCCTTGGTTAAGAGAGCTTACTACACTTGCAGAGGACCCAAATTCATTTTCCAGCATACACCAGGCAGTAGTCTCAACTACCCTTAAGTCAGCTCCAGGAAATCAAGCCCCCATCACCATCTGCATTCTGCACATGGACACACACGCATATGTAAGTTAAAGGTCTTTTAAAAACAAAATAGGCTCAGGAAGTATATACATAAAAATTATAAATCTTGGGACTGGAGAGATGGCTCAGTGGTTAGGAGCACAAAAGGATATCTTCCCTGGATCTGGCTGCTCTTCCAGAGGACCCAGGGTTCAATTCCCAACACCCACATGGCAGCTGACAACTGTAACCCCAGTTCCAGGAGATCTGACATCCTCATATAGACACATACAGGAAAATGCATATAAAAATAAAATTTTAATTATAACAATAGTAATAAGAAGAGGAAGAAGAAAAACAGAAAAACCAAGGGCATTTATTTTTCTAGGGTAACTTTCCCAGGTGAATTGAACTTTCTCATTGGAGAATGGGTCTCAGAAGCAACAATCCCAGTCCTGTGCTTGACTATAATTTTGGAATAAATTCAGAATCTGACCAAAACCACAAATAAGAAAAGCAGAGCCAAGCTAAGTATAGTGGCTCATGCCTTTGACCCCAGGAAACAGAGGCAGCTCTCAGGAAACAGAGGCAGGCAGATCTCTGTGAGTTCGAGACCAGCCTGGTCTATAGTTCCTGGACATTCAGGGCTATCTTGAAATACAAAAACAGTCTTTAAAATGCGATAAAAAATGTAAAGAGGAAAACAGTAGTGTTTGTGTCCCCCTAGATAGGCTGTGTCGCTGAGTTCACACCTTCCTGGGGGCCTGAAACATGCCCTCTTTTCTTTCAGCATAGGAAACTCACTTTTCCATACTCCCTGCCCAGCAGTACTGCTCATGGTAGACGCTCAGCTTTTGCCTGGAGTTCTCTATCCTCCCTTCAAAGGGATGTCTTCCCTGATCTCAGCTTCTGCTGCTACAGGTTTATTCTTGCAACATTTTCAAGGGTTTCCTACTGAATCCTGGCCTTCATGGTGTCTCATGAGGTGTTGTTGGACTTTTGATTCATTTCTTCCTGATATTTTTCTCAGGTGCTTTCAGGATTCCTTTTACCTTTGGTTTTCAACAGCTTGGTGTATAACTCAGGGTCCCTGAAGCAGTCAGGGCAATGAACACATAGGGAGCGCACAGGATTATGAAGACCAAGAATTTCATGGCATGTGGAGTGTAACCTGGAAAACCAGTAAACTGCTGGTATCACCCAGTCTGAGTCCAAAAGCCTGAGGACCTGCACATGAGTCCTCAAGAGCCAGGAGCCTGAAGCTTAGGTCAGGGGAAGATGGCAATCCAAGGTCAAGAAGAGAGACTGGGTTCTCCCTGTTCTGCGTGGATCAAGTGCTGGCAAAGGAGAACTCTCTTTACTTGGTTTATTGATCCTAATGCTGATCTTCCAGAGAGGCCCTCTCAGACACCCTAAGGAATTGTATTTTGCCAGCTGTTTGGACATCATTAATATAGTCATGCATAATACAGGGAATTAAACATCATGGTGTCTTGGGCATCATTCTCTTACTCTGTATAGGGTTCCCTAGGATCTCGTTCTTGTTTTGTAAAAGTATTTTTTTTAACGTACTTGGCTTAAATGTTTTGGGTTTTGTTTTGGTTTTTTGAGATGGTACCTCACCACACAGCCCTGGCTGGCTTAAGGATTACTTTGATGCTCCTGCCCCTACCTCCAAAGTACTGGGATGATGATCTTCTAGGAGACCAATAACATGTATACTGGACTTTCTGGGTTTTTTTTTTCTCTTTTGTGTTAATGTGTGTGTGTGTGTGTGTGTGTGTGTGTCCTTCACACGTGCATATATAGGGGGTGGGATGTAGTTTGCTTGTTTGTTTCATCCTGGGAAGCATTTAAGACAGGGTCTTGTGCCAGGTGGTGCCTGCACTTGGGAAGCAGAGACAGTCAGATCTCTGTGAGTTTGAGACTAGCCTGGTATACAGATCAAGTTCCAAGGCTATACAGAAAAATCCTATCTCAAAAAAAAAAAGAAACAGAAAAAAGAAAAAGAAAAGATTGAAGAGAAGAGAAAAGAAAATGACAAAGGCAGGTTCTTGTTCTGTAATCTGGGCTGTTCTCAAAGTCTTCATTCCCAGACCTATAATTACAGTCATGTGTCCTACATCCAACTTGTCACAGCTGCCACAGCATGCACACCTGTGATCCCCACTCATGGAAGTGGAAGATAGAAGATAGTTCAAAGCTAGTCTTGGCTAGCCAGCAAGTTGGAGGCAAGCAGGGTACCTGAGGGGATGCTGTCAGCACTTCCCGCCTACTTCTTTAAATAATCCATATTCTCCCTTAAATGTATTGATTTTTCTCTGGCTTTCTTTGTAATTTAAACCTCTCCAATGAGCTTTTCATGCCAGGTATTGTTTCCGGTCTAGAACTTTTATTGGTACATGTAGTTGGCTTTTTTGGTTTCCAGTAGTTCAGTTTGATACGACTGTCATAACCACTCTGCTAACAAGTATTTTATCATAGCTCATAGAGGAAACACAAGTTCTTATCATCCTGTGGTTTCAGTGTTTTCATCAACTGAGAAGTACATGGCTTTGTTTTATCTTATTGAATATCTTATTGAATTGTTTAGTTATTAGCCCAGAAGTCATGGTCAATAGCAGTATATAGCACTTACACACAGCAGACAACACTGTTACAGGAGATTTGATCACTCTGTGAACCCCAAGATTGTGTTACTTACTGAAAAACCATGCTTCTAGTAGTGATGTGGCTCAGCCCTTAGCACTCACCATTAATTCCTCGGACCCGAATACAGGCACCTTGAATCCCAAACAATGGAGGTAAAGTTGGTTTATACAGGAGGGCAAGCCCATGTTTGAAAGTGATGTCTAGGGGCTGGAGAGATGGCTCAGCGGTTAAGGGCACTGACTGCTCTTAACCTCTTCCAGAGGTCCTGAGTTCAATTCCCAGCAACCACATATGGTGGCTCACAACCATCTGTAATAGGATCTGATATTTTCTTCTAGTGTGTCTGAAGACAGCTACAGTGTACTTACATAAATAAAATAAATAAATCTTTTAAAAAAGAAAGTGATGTCTAATTGAGTAGCAGAAAAAGTGACAAATCAGAAAGATTTGACAGAATAGGATACACCAACTCTCACGAGAACAGAGAGGAAAGGGGCCCTACTTAAGAGGGAACAATGCACAGAGAGAGAGGGGACAATTTTACCGAGAGAGTTTTACAGAGACAGGCTGAAGAAAAAACAAGCTAGACACAGGTAAAGACAGAACGAGCCAGAGAATGAGAAGGAGCCAGAAGAATCAGATTGGTAGAGTTAATTGAGGCCAAGCAGGGCAATTTAGTCAGAGGCTGAGAGAGAAAACAGTTTGAATCAGTCAGCTTGGAGAGAAATTTTGACCCAGAACAGCTGAATTGAACAAGCCAGCCAGAGTTCAGAAAGAACTAGAAAGGGTTCGCTTATTCAGCAGTAAGTCTCAGAGGCTGCAAACATTCTAGACCTAGATAAGAGGAGGCTGGAAGCTTCCAGGCCCAGGCCTAGGTGAGCAGATGATGGAGGCAGTAAGCCTCAGAGACAACAATTACTCCAGGTAAATAAAAGTTAATTTTACACAACACTTTAGCACTATGCTAAAAGGGAGGAGAATTAAAGTCACAAGCCTATAATTTCAGCTACACAGGAGGCTAAAACAGCAGGTTCAAGGCCTGCCTGCCTCAACTCCAGAGTGAATTCAGCTAGCCCAGGCAACTCAGAGAGACCCTGTCTCAAATAGCTAAATAAAGGGTGTCTTAGTTAGGTTGTTATTGCTGTGATAAAACACCATGATCAAAAGCAACTTGTGGAGGAAAGGGTTTATTTCACTCACAGTTCCATAGAATGGTTCATCATCCAAAGCAGTAAGGGCAGGGACTCAAGCAGAACAGGAACCTGGAGGCAGGAGCTGAAGCAGAGGCCATGGAGGGGTGTTGCTTACTGGCTTGTCCATCATGGCTTGCTCAGCCTGCTTTCTTATAGAACCCAGGAGCATCCTGCCCAAGGATGGCCCTACCCACAATGGGTTGGACCCTTCCCCACCAATCACCAATTAAGAAAATGACCTACAGGTTTACCCAATCTTTCTGCTCTTATGGAGGCATTTTCTCAATTGAGGTTCCCTCCTATCTGACGACTCTTGTGTCTGTCAAGTTCATCTAGAACTAACCAGTACAGAGGGAGCTGGAAACAATTATTTTGAGTGAGTAACCCTGACACAGAAGGACAAATGTTACATATTGTCTCTCATTTGTGGATGTAGCTTGGGATATTCAACAATATGTGTTTCACTTGAAATATCCAGAGAGGGTAGCCGGGCAGTGGTGGCGCACGCCTTTAATCCCAGCACTCGGGAGGCAAAAGCAGGCAGATTTCTGAGTTCGAGGCCAGCCTGGTCTACAGAGTGAGTTCCAGGATAGCCAGGGTTATACAGAGAAACTCTGTTTCAAAAAACCAAAAAAAAAAAAAAAAAAAGATGTGATCCAAGATAGGTGAACCACTCCAGGACAGGCCCCACTTCCAAGATCAAGTGGGCAACAGAAACTGGACTCTATGAGAGGTTAGAGGAGAGAAAAAGTTGGACAGATATGTAGGCAAAAACAAGGAGGGTGGGGCTAGAGAGATGTCTCAGTGGTTAAGAGCACACACAAGGAGCATGAAGCAGAACATTCAAATCTGGACTCCAAGCGGAAGTGTTTTGATTTCTTTCCTTGGTGTACTATTGTTAATTCAGAGTTCATCACTAATGTTTATAATTCACACATCCCTCCCCCATTTAGGGTTGGTCAGTTTGAAGAAAGACAGGATGGCTGATTGGCCCACAAGTGTTATGTAAACACGTTCTGATCTGGCCAGAACTTGTTAAGCCAGTCCACCAGCCAGTGCCTTACCGGCAGGGGAAAAAAGCCCACAAGGCTTTTGTTTTAAGTTGTCAGGGCTTTTTTTGTCTCAAATCTGGAGTTTGAGGAAGACCTGGGTGCCTCTCTCCTTATTTGTCTAACTCTTAGCCCCTTGATGGGAAATGAAGCAGAAAACAGCCTTCGGCCTCAACTGTGAATGGGTGATATGTTTCTGCTGGTTTGAAGTTGATCATAACTATTAAAATACTGATTTTAATAAGTTTTAAAAATATTTTATATTTATCTGTTTTACGTGTGTAAGCATTTTTGTCTCTGGGTATGTATGTACACCTCATGTAAGCCGGATGCCTGAGGAGACCAGGAAGAGGTTGTTGGATAGATCCCGTGGAATGGAAGTTACAGATCGTTGTGAGCTGCCATGTGGGTGCTGACAATCAAATTTAGGTGTTCTTAACCATCTGGCCACTTTTTAGAGTAACAAATACAATTTAGAAAGTAGGCAAATTTGCAAAGATGAATCTGCAAGGGAAGGAATAACCTGTGTGTGTCTCCTCTGTCCAGGTTCTTCCCCACCTCTTGTGTTGTTTGAGACAGTCTCATGAAACCAAGCAAGACTGGCCTTGAACTCCTAAGCCTCTAGCCTCGACCTCCCTGGTGCTAGCATTATAGGCAGTGTGCAAGCATTGGAGACAGTGTGCAAGCACACCCTGCTTTTTGTTGATGTGGTAATGGAGATTTCAGTTCATTTCCAGGCAAAATTTCACTAAATTTCAGACAGGCCTTGATGTCTCACTCTGAAGCCTGGGCTGGTCCTGAACCTGAGGTTCTCTAGCCTCAGCCTCCAGACTGACTCAGATTACAGGCCTGTGCTGCAAGCCCTAGCTCGTTTTGTTTTGTTTTTCTAGACAGTTTCTCTGTGTAACCCTGGCTGTCCTGGAAATCACTCTGTAGACCAGGCTAGCCTTGAACTCAGAGATCCACCTGCCACTGGAGTGCTGGGATTAAAGGCGTGTGCCGCCACTGCCACCACCACCACCTCCTGGCTACTTTTTTACGTTTCTCTTTTTTAAATTATTTAATTTTATTTTTTTACATGAATGGATGTTTTGCCTGCATGTATAGCTGTGCACATTTATTTCCTGCAGGGGCCAGAAGAGGGCGTCAGATCCTTTGGAACTGGGAGTTACAAATGGCTGTGAATAGCAGTGTGAATGCTGGGAATTGAATCCAGGTCCTCTGGAAGAGCACCCAGTGCTCTTAATGAATGGGCCATCTCTCCAGCGTCCCCTGCCCTGACTCTTTAGTTTATCTTTTCAATGACTTGGTCATTATTTTAGTGAAGTGGGTTTATTTTTTCCCCCAATTTGGTGTTATTTCTCAAATGGTGCGCTCCTAAATCACAGTGGGATGATAGCATTTCTCTTGGTCTTTCCTTGATTTCTGCTACACTGTAGCCTCATTTGGCATCCTACTCAAATGTTGAAGTCCACTTATGTAATGTCCCAGGGATGTAAATTGCTCCATCATTTCGTCCACTTCCGATTCTAGCTGGTCCTGCTTCTTATTTGTTATTTGTTTATTGGTGCTATTGTTGTTGTTTTGAAGCAGGGACTCACTAAGTATCCCTGCCTGGCCTGTAATTCACTGTGTGGAACAGGCTAGCCTTGAATTCACAGAGATCTGCCTGCTTCTGCTTCCTGGATGCTGGGATTAAAGGTGTGTGCCACCACGCCCACCCAGCTGATTGGGATTGATTTGATTTTGAGGCCAGTCTTCTCCCTCTCCTTTCCCCTCCCCCTCAGGAGTGGGGGTGGGGCAGGCCAAATTACAAGTGCCATACCGCTGAGCCCAGGCCTGTCTGCCAGTCTGTGGTCTTTGACAATGGGTTCCCCTAACCCCACCCCACCCCCCCGTTTTAAATTGCCTCCCAGCCCTGTGGGTTGCCCCTCCCCTGTGGCTTCCCTTGCTGCTGAGAAGCCAGCCTGCTGTCTAGTTCTTTATATTTTCATTCATTCGTCTGTTCTTGAGGCCTTCTTTTCTTGCGCACATCTTTCCCATTCTCCTGTGCCTCGGGGAGTTCTCTTTCCCTTAGCTTTCCTGAAACCTGGCAGGCTCTGGAGTACGAGGACTGATGACTTCAGCAATTCTGAAAAATCCCTTCTTTCCAGCCTACCGCCCGCTTTGAGTTCTGAAGAGCTGTAGGATGGTCTGTGCCTTTTTTTTTTAATTTTTGCCTCCTCAGTGCTGGGATTAAAGGCGTGGACCACCACCCATCAGCCCATGCTTCTTAATATTCCTTTCACTTCCTGTCAGTGGTCTCTCCTGAGTGCATTCTGAATAGCATCACATCTGTCCCTTGAGCCACTATATTCTTTAGCTGGGATTTCACCTGTTTATCCATTGAGTTAATTTCAATTCATATACACATAAACACACACACCCTCACACACATAGACATATTGAAACCTTTCCCAGAGCCTTAACATGTCATTAAAATGTATATGTATATTGATTTACCTGCTTGGCCAGTCTAGACACTTCTCTCCTGCTTGTGCTTCATGCCTCTTGCTTGCTTTGCAGGCCTATGGGTTTGGGCTTTGCAGGCCTATGGGTTTGGG
>JADRCH010000210.1:1851178-1867245 GCA_019843965.1 Rhynchomys soricoides | reverse complement strand
CACTCGAAATCCCGGGATTAAAAGTCATGTGCTGTCACTCGAAATCCTGGGATTAAAAGTCATGTGCTGTCACTCAAAATCCTGGGATTAAAAGTCCTGTGCTGTCACTCAAAATCAGAATACCACCTGAGGACCCTCCGTGTGTGTGTGTGTGTGTGTGTGTGTGTGTGTGTGTGTGTGTGTTCTTAATGAAGAAACAGATCAAGCAACTCACCTTGGTGTGTCTGGGACCTTTACGGCTTTAGTACCCAGAGTGTTAAGTCTTCCGAAACACTCCAGGCTCTGGTAGGGACCCCGGGGCAGGCTTGCTGCATGAGTTTTTCTGCCCAGGGTTGAAAACCGATGAACCGTTAATTTCCTCAGAGCTTTTGAACCCAGCTTCTTCAAATCTACAGGATGCCTCTTTCCCTTCATATTCGCCTAGGCGACATTCAGTCGGTCATCCTTCCTCCATTAACCTCTCTGTGGAAACACCTGTTGAGGACACTGAGCCTGCTGAAAGGTTCAAAACTAGCCTTGTGGTGTTGAATTAAGCTATAAGATCCAGTAATAAGTAAACAAAAAAGTTTGTTCTCAGTGGTGAAGCATGAGCATGTTTCTTTCAACTTCAAGAATGATACAAGCGATCCCCTTTTCTGATTCCATTGGTCACTGCCCTGGGGTCCAAGAAGGGAAACCTGATCCTGATGAGTCTTACTTTGAACTTTATGACATACACAAGTAGAGAACAAGTCAAAGAAACTTTATTTCATATTTATTTTTATTTAATGTATATGAGTGTTTTGTGTGCGTGTATGTGCACCACACTCATGCAGTACCAGAAGAGGCCAGAAGGAGGCGTCATATCCCCAGGGCTGGAGTTACAGATGCTTGTGAGCCGTGAGCCGCCATGCTGGTGCTGGAATCCAACCCTGACCCTTAACAAGAGCAGCAAATGCTCTCAACCGCTGTGCAGTCTCTCCAGCCCATTCAGACCAGATAAGCTTTATGTGCCTCAGCTGCTTGGAAGTTCTCAAAAGAACTTACAAACTGTTTGAGCACAGAAGATGAATGCAAAAGCTGACCATCGGTGAGCATCTCTTTGGCAAGGCCTTTACATGTCCTTTGCCCTGTCCTGTGATTCAAAGTCCACATACAACCTGTGGACCCTCCGGTGTGTGTGTGAGTTCTTCACTGCCATTTGAAACAGATCAAGCAGTTCACCTTGGTGTGCCTGGGACCTTCACAGCTTTAGTACCCAGAGTGACAAACTTCCAGCACGGCCTCCTCCCAGATAAGTCTTACTCTTCTAAGACAAAGCCCAGGGCTCAGTTTCAAGGTCAAGCCTCATACCTCACCGGCTAACCCGGAATGCCATCAGCCTGCAAACAGGGTGTTTCTGCGAACCCTGGTGACTCACCGCCTAGTGAGGTAGGGAGGCCTCTACCACGCCCTTTTGAGAGGAAAGACTGAAGTTGACTTTTTTTGGTTTTGGTTTTGATTTTGGTTTTTTTTGCAGGGATCTCAAAGCCGAGGTGAGGAGGCAGGCTCTTGAGCAGAGCTTTGGAGTTAATCAAACATCCCGGACAGTCACATGCCACCCACTCTGGCGTTCTAGAGAGAAGATCAAGGCAGATAAGCAGTGCTTTGACCCTCACGTGAGGCAATTGTGATGTCTTAGTCCCTCAGGCAGGTGCTGGCTGGCTGGCTTCTCATTGTTTGACTCTCTCTCTCCCTCCCTCCCTGCTTTTTTAAAGGCAGAGCCTTACTTTGGAGCCCAGACTGGCCTGGAATTCACTATGTAGTACAGGTTGTCTTTGATTTTAAGGCAATCCCCCTGCCTCAGATATGAAGCACTGCTTCATCTCTCTCTTTCTCTCTTTTTTAAATTTTATTTTATTCATATGGGTGTTTTGTCTGCATGTATGTATGTGCACCACGAATATGCAGTGGTGAGAAAAGGGAGTTTGATCCCCCTGAAACTGGAATTATAGACACTGTGAGCTGCCACACTGGTGCTAGGAGTCCAGATCCTCTAGTTAGTTAGTTAGTGCTCCTAACTGCTGAGCCACCTCTCCAGACCCTCATCTTTCTTTCTTTCTTTTTTTAAAAAGATTTATTTATTCTACATGAGTACACTGTTGCTGTGAGTACACATTACAGATGGTTTCAAGCCACCATGTGGTTGCTGGGAATTGAACTCGGGACTTCTGGAAGAGCAGTCAGTGCTTTTAACTGCTGAGCCTGTCTCTCCAGCCCTTTTTCTTTCTTTATTTTTATTTAAAAAATAAATAAATAAAAAATAAAAACCTGTACAGCTGGGCATCATGATATCGCATCTTAAAAAAAAAAAAACCTCAAACATTTCTAGCATCTAGAGATTTCTCTACTCATTCTTTATTGTTTTTATCTTTTTGTTTTTAGTTTTTGTTTTTTTGTTTTGGTTTGTTTGTTTGTTTGTTTGTGTTTTGGTTTTGGTTTTTCAAGACAGGGTTTCTCTGTGTAGCCTTGGCTGTCCTGGTCTATTCACTCTGTAGACCAGGTTGGCCTCGAACTCAGAAATCTTCCTGCTCTGCCTCCCAAGTGCTAGGATTAAAGGTGTGTGCCACCATGGCCCGGCTTTGTTTTTAGTTTTTTGGTTGGTTGGTTGGTTCTGTGTTTCGTGACAGGGTTTCTTTGTGCAACCGAGTCATTGATGTCCTAGACTTGATTTGTAGACCAGGATGGCCTCAAACTCAGATCCTCCTGCCCGGTCTCCTGAGTGCTGGGATCAAAGGCATGTGCCAGAATGCCAGGCTCTTGAGCTTCCACCCCCTCACCTAACTGTAATGTATTATCCTGTTTCCCACAGGTTAAATGTCTTTAATCCTAACTTGAAATGGAGAAGAATGTGACTAATTAGCTGTGACCCAGTCCTGATCCTATAAGCTATTTCACTATGTCTGTCACTGACCAGCCCGTGGGGACATAGAGGCCTGATGGCTCAGTGGTTAAGAGCACTCACTGCTCTTTCTTCCTGTTTGATGTTGTACTCTGGTGTGCAGATATACATGCATGCAAAGTACCCAAATACATAAATAAATAAAACTTTTGTTTATTAATAGGAAATGACACATGAGGAATGTAATAAATGAATAAAGTCTGTAGCATTTCTGATGGTAATAGATATGGAAGAAAGAAGCCCAAGAAGAGAGCAAGTTCCAAGATGAGACCAGATATTGGATTTAATAAGCTGTCATGGGGGCCTCACTGATAGGCTGAAATCTGTACGGAGACTTGGCAGGCAGGAGGACAAGCCAGGGAGAAGCTCCGGAGATATCCTCTGGGCCATGATGTTTAATCAGTAGTGAGTCTGTGCTCCAACAGTCAACATAAGCACTTTTGTATTGTTTTGAGACAGAGCGTTCCTCTGCAGCCCAGACCGCAAAAGTCAACAGGGGTCAGTTTCCAACATCCGGAGATGTTTCTGGTTCCAGTAACCAGGGAAGGGGGAAAAGGACTACAAGTGTCTAGTGGGAAGTGCCGAGGATAATGCGGAATTCCTCACAAGTCACACAACATCCCTCCTCAGCAATAATCAAAAGATCCCTGCGCGAAATAATAATGTCCACTGATGTGTTTATAAAAATATAAAGAGATATGTTTTATGGGGGTATAGGGAGGTAGGGAGGTGTGGGGGAAGGGTGTGCCTCAGCAGGCCCAAGCCCAGGCATCCCTTCCCCCTGAGGGGCGAGCCACACGTGAAGGTATAGTATAGAAATAGAGTTTATTTAGGGCGTGGGGAGGGGAGTTAAGAGGGTAGTAGAGCCAGAGAGAGGCAGAGCGGTAGAGAGAAGTAAAAGAGTAGAGAGTAGCCAGGCAGCGGTGGCGCACGCCTTTAATCCCAGCACTCGGGAGGCAGAGGCAGGTGGATTTCTGAGTTCGAGACCAGCTTGGTCTACAGAGTGAGTTTCAGGACAGCCAGGGCTACACAGAGAAACCCTGTCTCGAAAAAACAAACAAACAAACAAAAAAAGAGTAGAGAAGTGGAGAGGCCGGCCATGACTACGTGGGGGTGGGGAAGGGAAAAGGGAGAGGTAAGGGATAAGAGCTGCAAGGGAGAGGCAAGAGCATGAGATAAGAGAGAAAGGAGGGACTAGCAGCCTCTTTTATAGTGGGCCAGGTCCACCTGGCTGTTGCCAGGTGACTGTGGGGTGGAGTTTAGAAAGAATGCTAACAGGCATACTAGGCAGTAAAGCCTGGCGGGGTCAACTGTGCTGAGTTTGGCAAGGGGGCGCCATGTTGCCCTTGGCTTCACCGGAAACAAAGGAATAATGGCATCCTGCTGGAGTAGGAGCGGGAAGCTGAAGGAGGAAGGTGGCCCTGATTGGCCAGTATGGCTTCCTATGCGCTGCACTAGCCTCCTCAGGCGTTTATCTCCGCTCTCCTCACACCTGGGTCCGCACTGCCTTCCCCTTGCTCTAAGTGAGGACTCCCTTCTAACTTCAGATCAGCGTTGACAGCTGGTTCTTCTCACAGCCTGCCATCCAAGTTCTAACCCTGTGGCCACACCCTCTTTGTCCCTTGTTCGGTGGCACCGGCTGAGGATCCAGGACCCATTACTGGCTTCTACACCTTCTCCCTCAGTACTCAAACATGCTTGGGTAACCTCTGTGTGGAAAACCAACCGATCAACCAGATTTACGTTCCTTTCTTTCAAGAACACTCAAGATGGGCTCATCCATTTCGGGTCCCAGTCCTGGGGTTACCACTCTCCAAAACAGTTAACCTTTGAACTATTTTTGTTTGAATGCTTCCTTGCATGCTTGCTTGGTTTTTCTGGTTTTCAGAGAAGGTCTCACTGTGTAGTCCTGACTGTCCTGAAACTCCTTGTGTTGCCCAGGCTGGCCTACAGCTCGGGATGCTCTTGCTTCAGCCTCCCAAGCGCTGGGACTATGGGTGAGTGATGCCCTGCCTGGCTTTAAACTCTGTCACTATAATAGAGGCTGGAGTTCCTGCCACCCAGCTGTTTGCATTCTTTCTACCTTACATATAAATTACATGTTACCATGAGAGGTCCATTGCAGGCCCTGGTGGCCCACGCCTGTAATTCCAGCACTCAGAAGCTAAAGCAGGAGGATTGCCATGAATTTAAGGCCAGTCTGAGCTATATAGTAAGTTCTAGGACAGTCTGGGCTGCAGAAGAAGGCCTGTCTCAAAACAATACAAAAGTGCTTGCTTTGACTGCATATATATTAAAATTAAACAGCTCAGA
Source organism: Rhynchomys soricoides (assembly GCA_019843965.1). Classification (NCBI taxonomy): domain Eukaryota; kingdom Metazoa; phylum Chordata; class Mammalia; order Rodentia; family Muridae; genus Rhynchomys; species Rhynchomys soricoides. The sequence goes on along the minus strand of JADRCH010000210.1, from coordinate 1,862,012 downwards.
AGAGATTACCATGGCTCCCACACAAGGTTAACATACAATTCATGAAATGTTTACTTACTTTTTAACAAGATGTTCCCTATGAATTAATTTTAATGTATATGAGTGTTCTATCTGCATATACACCTGGTGATAGGAAACACTTTTTAAATGCAGGCTCCTTTCTTCACTAGAAAATGGCTTCCAACCTACCACTGCAGGTTAAGGGGAGAGCCTCCTTCTTTTTCAGAATAGCGACAATGTTAAGACAGATGTGATGTGCAAGCAGCCTAGCATTCTAGAAGGCTGAGGGAAGAAGCTCACAGGTGCCCAGGAGTTCAAGTCTAGTCTGAATGACAGAGTGAGAGTCTAGCTCTTAAAAACAAAACAAAATTCCAGCACTCAGGAGGCAGAGGCAGGTGGATCTCTGCGAGGTCCAGGCTAGCCTGGTCTAAAAATCAAGTTCCAGGATAGCCAGGGCTGCACAGAAAATCCCTGTCTCAAAACCAACAAAACAAAAAACCCCAAAACAAACAAAAAGAACATGCAAAAGGTAGGGCTGGGGGTGTGTAGCTTACTGGTAGAATATCTGATGAATATAGTCCAGGCCCTGAAGTTGAATTCCCCCTACACACACACACACACACACACACACACACAGAGAGAGAGAGAGAGAGAGAGAGAGAGAGAGAGAGAGAGAGAGAGATATTATACAAAGAAGGTCCAGAGCCTAGAATCCCAGCACTATGTAGGAAAGAAACACCTTGGTTGAAATCTGAACTCTTATATTTTTTAAAAGAATTATTTAGTTTATGTATAGAGTACACCGTCGCTGCCTTCAGACACACCAGAAGAGGGCATCAGATCCCATTCCAGATGGTTGTGAGCCACCATGTGGGTGCTGGGAATTGAACTCAGGACCTCTAGAAGAGCAGTCAGTGCTTTTAACCATTGAGCCATCTCTCCAGCCCCTGAACTCTTATCTTAAAAAGCAAAACAAAACCAAAATTGAGGACTGTAGACAGCTTTCGTGGTGGCCCAGAGCGTGGTAAATAATAAAAGTAAATGTTTTTAAAAATGAGAACAAGGAGAGCGTGTGACCTAGAATGTGAACCCCCATGCCCCACCCCGCCCCTTAGCTCCCCAGGACTTAATTCCTAACCTAGCTCCCATACTATTAAGGTAAACACAAAGGCTAGGCTTAAAAGGTGTCATGCCATGAAACGTTCGTGAACCCCCAAAAGACCACCAAGGAGCAGAATCTGATGCCATTGCATTAGGGTCTCTTTATTCAAGCTCAACCTTAGGCTCTCAGACAACCCTGACACAGCAGAAAAGTGGAGTCCTGAGCCTAGTGTCAGGCAAACATTTATAAAGGCAAGAAAGGGGTATCTAGCTTGGTACACATCTGACTGGGGGCCATTATGACCTTTAACATAATTGGCTGGTGCTAGGAGACAAACCATAATCTTAAACTTCTGTTTTCCTCCTGATTGTTGGTTGTTAGGAAGAGGAGTGCCAGGGGCAGGTTTGTAACCTGGGAGTGCATATTTGTTGGGGAATAACCTGGAAACTGGTGCTATATGCAGGTTTTGTTGGAGGTGTGATGGTTTGTATATGTTTGGTCCAGGGAGTGGCACTATTAAGAGGTGTGGCCTTGTTGGAGTAGGTGTGTCACTGTGTGTGTGGGCTTTAATACCCTTGTCCTAGCTGCCTGGAAGTCAGTATTCTGCTAGCATCCTTCAGATGAAGATGTAGAACTCTTAGCTCCTTGTGCACCATGCCTACCTGGATGCTGTCATGTTCCCACCTTGGTGATAATGGACTGAGCCTCTGAGCCTGTAAGCCAGCCCCGATTAAATGTTATCCTTATAAGAGTTGCCTTGGAGCCGGGCAGTGGTGGCGCACGCCTTTAAACACGGCACTTGGGAGGCAGAGGCGGGTGGATTTCTGAGTTCCAGGCCAGCCTGGTCTACAGAGTGAGTTCCAGGACAGCCAGGGCTACACAGAGAAACCCTGTCTTGAAAAACCAAAAAAAAAAAAAGAGTTGCCTTGGTCATGGTGTTTGTTCACTGCAGTAAAATCCTAAGACAGGGAGTAACCTGGAAACTGGTAGACACAGGTCTTGTTGGGGGTTAACCTGGAAACTGGTGCTAGATACCAGACTGTTAGTTAACTTGAGTTCAACCTTAGGTCAGGTTCTCCAAGATGAAGTCTGAACCTAAAAGATTTGGTCTCTCAAAGACACTTTAGCATTCAGACTGTGAGGCTAAGAACGCTGGGAATGAGAAACAAATGGCTTGCTTCTTCTTCTGGTTCTGCGTTAGCTAAGCTGACAAGGAAGAGTCAGATCTTGGGAAAAGGTTCTACAAAAAAAGGAAAAACAAAACAAAAAACCCAACCAAACCAGCTTCAACAGGCTCTAAGAGGCTCCTAGGCCGGGGTCTGCTTCAGGGGAACATTCTCAGAGCACCAACCCCTTCTCAGATTCTTTTAGTGTGTCCAACTAAAACTGACTCAGGTGTTGGTATGTATGTATGTATGTATGTATGTATGTATGCATGTATTTATAGATAGGGTTTCTCTGTGTAGCCCTGGCTATCCTGGGACTCATTCTCTAGACTGGGCTAGAACTCACAGAGATCTGCCTCTCTCTGCTGGGATTAAAGTCCTACACTGCTGCTGTGCTCTGCAAGGTAACTGTTCTTGAGTTTGCAGGACAATTGGCTCCTTACTGCCTGCTCTCTTGCTTGGAGGGAGGGCAGATGGTGTGACACCTCAGAACTAAAACAGAAGTGAGTCAAGTTGCAGCTCAGGGCCAAGCATGAAGAAGGTGCAAAGAGCCAGGAGCCAAACCAGACCAATCACATTAACCACTGAGCCAAAGCAGCAGGTTGCCAACAGAGTCAGGTGCTGAGCCTGGCTAGGAAGCCTTGCTCAGTCTTAACCTGAAGGCAGCTACAGACTGAATGGTGAGTAAGGGGTAGGCAGAGAGCTGACTGGGGAGCCATACCAATCCAAGACTTTCTCAGAGGGAACTTTAGTTCGTGTCCTTGTCCAGGTGTAGACTTGGTAAGGCTTCGTCTGATTCTGGAGCCAGCACCTTGGATGAATTGAGGTTTCTGTTTCTGGGGACCCAACTCTTACCCCTGGGCTATGGTTATCTGTCCTAGGAGGGCTGAATGGCTCAATCCGGCGTTCTCTTTGCCAAAATTATCAAACTTAGCTTTCTGTTGACCTTGGCCACCCCCTCCCCCACCCTGCACACACCTCCCCCAGCAAATAGTTTATACCATGCTGTGCTTCTTAATAAACTTGCTTGGCAAAAGTCATCAGCTTACAGAAGACATGCTGGTCCCAGTGGCTGCTTTGGTCTGTCTGTCTGTCTGTCTGTCTGTCTTCACTTCTCATTCCCAGTTGTCTCACCTCACCTCACCATTCAAGGCCATTATTCCTGCCAGTCTGGATAACTGATGTAACCTGGGAAACTCTGAAACCATGAAGGTCAACATGCAAAATCCCAGATGACAGCCAGCCCAGAGCCCAGGCACCCACCATCCTCTTTGCTCCCACAGCCTGCTCAGGCTTCAGGGCTGGGTCCTTTCTCCCTCCTCCAAGGGGGAAACAGAACATGTTGGGAGAGGAGAGGCCGCTTTGCAGACCCAGGTCTGAATTCTGGAGGCTCCACTTCCTGGTCATGGCCTTGGAGCAGGGGTCACTAGCTCTTCCATGCAACATACGCTGGGGAACAGTGTCTGAGGCTTCTGCTAGGTCCTGGGGAATACAGATGAGTGGACCTAGTCCCTGCAGTCACCAGGCTGGGAAGTAAACATAAGTGGTTAGGGAGAGCCAGGCTGCTGTGGGGCACAGAAAGTCCTACCCCAGGAGCAAGTCTCAAAGAACCTGGAAGGCCCAGTGAGAATCCACTTCATTTAAGAGGTGGGTATGGTGTCTGCCACACACCCATTAATCCCGGCGCTTAGAGGCAGAGGCAGGTGGATTTCAGTGAATTCAAGGTCAGCCTTGTCTGCTTGGTGAGTTCCAGGGCAGACAGGGCTATGTAGAAAGATCCTGTCTCAAAAACAAACAATGGAAGAGGGGGAGCAGGAGGAGGAGGAAGAGGAGGAGGAGGAGGGAAGGAGAGAGAGAGAGAGAGAGAGAGAGAGAGAGAGAGAGAGAGAGAGCGCGCGCGCGCGCACATGTCAGCGGCAGAGCACTTGCCTAGCATGGACCAGGTTGTTTCTATTTCCAGAAACCAACCCCCACCACAGGCTAAAAGTCTTACTGTGTGCCAGGTACAAGCTGGGCCAGGAGAATGTGGCCCTTAAGACAACAGTCTTAGGCATATGGCTGTGTGAAGTGTGGGAGGCAGACCACAGACAGCAAGACAGAAGAGGAGGAAGGGAAGGAAGGAAGGAAGGCAGATAGGCAAGCTGAAGGGAAGCAAACTTTGTGGAGAATGCTTGTAACTTTAGCATTTGGGAGGCTAAAACAGAACCGGATTGACAGAGAGAAAAGTTTCCTAGTAAACAAACTGGAACAATCTAAGTCTTAAAATAGATAATGATTTAATACATCATGATACATTTTAAAATACTCATGAACAATGAGTCTGCAACTCCACTCAAAATTACTCCAAGGAGCAAACAGGAGCTTACAACTTGCTGCAGCCTGTCCATAGTAACTGGAGGCTGGAGGCTAATCAGAAACTAGCAACTGCTCAGGCAAGATGGAAGCTGAAACTGAGGGCCAGGCAGGTGTGGCCTCAGTGGGGACAGAATGACCGTTCCTGCCCCTGGGACAGCACAGCAGGTGTGGGTCCACTGAGTGTGGAAGGTGGCTGTGCACCCAGGGCTTGTTTATATAATAATGTACCTGGTTTGTATTCCTTCTCCAAGGAATGTCCTCCCAGTTAAAGTTAATGACTTCATGATAACATGATGCTAAAGGCTGGGACCTTCAGGACAGCACTTAAGGCCATGGAAAAGAACTCTCAAAACAGCACTTCAAAAATATATAACTTCTCAGCTATGCAAAATATAAATATACAGTATAAATTATGAGTGGCTTCAGGAATCCAAAGGAACAAAAGCAGATGTACTGTGAGCCAACTTGTCAGAAAGATACTAAGGAAATGTGTTTGTTTGTTTATTCTTACAAAGTCAGACAGGTTATTATTATTACTATTATTATTATTATTTTGTTTTTTGTTTTTTCGAGACAGGGTTTCTCTGTACAGATTTTTTAGTTCAAGGTCTGCCTGGGACAGAGAAAGGTCAGGCATTGGTGTGGTAGAAATGGTAATTTCAGGATAGGGTCCCACCCAGCTAGCTCAGCTTCTGGGTGTAACAGAGCAGGGGATCTCTGAATTCCTTTGCAAAGTTAAAAGGAAAGGTGTACCTACAGTCTCAGTCTTGGTCTAAGGAGAATCAAGGGGCTAGGTTACAGGATGCTGATCCATAGGATAATCCAAAGGAAACCTGGAGTAAAGAACCGGATTGATATGTAAAATAAAAGACTGGGTTTATGATCTTCAAGAGATGAGCTATCCAGTGAATAGTTTTCCAATAGGAAAAGAGAACTCTTTGGAGAACTGTCTCAAGCAGAATAGTGAGAGAAAGCTCTCTAGAGAGAGAGTTGTCTGGAGATCGCCAGAGAGAACAGAACTGAGAGAAAGCATCTGCAAGGCTGTCTCCAGCGGAACATAGGCCATCAGCTGAGACCCACGATTTGACACCTCTTCCTCAGGATCCCTCTCCAAGCTGAGGCTGGTCCTTGGCAAGAAACAACACAGTGGTCCACAGAAGCCCTGGCAAACAGCATTGCCTGAGGTTAACCATGAGAAAACCAACTGGGAAGTGTTCTACAAGACAACAGACTCTTACCCAAAAATATCAATGTGGGAAAGACAAAGGCCAAGAAATTGTTCTCCATTAAAGCCGCTGGCCAGGCTGAGTGTTCTGATTGCTGCCATGCTTGCTGTTCTTGTTATAGTTTGCCAAAAATAAGTGAAGGAAACAAACAAACAAACAAACAAAAAAACCCCAAAGACATGACAATGAAGCAGGTGACCCTGAGCAGGAAAGGACAGTTGCTGCACTGGACACAATTAAAACATCTAAGGGCATCTGTATGCAGCTAGTGACTGACTGGATTAACGACCTGCATTTGACCATTTCACAGCAGATAAAAGCTCTCTGTAAGGCTGTGGTGCGAACCTGTAACCCCCAAGAATCGGGGTTCAAGGCTTTGGCTACACAGTGAGTTCAAGGCTATTCTGGGTCATATGGCACTATGTTTGGGGTGGGCAGCCCTTGTTCTTAGGGGCTCAGTGCTGAAGCAGTCGGGGTGAAGGTTTGCTCTGTCTGCTCTCTACAGGGCTGACCTCACGGAAGACCGGCTTTACATAGGTGTCAGGTTCTTAAGCTTGTTCAAAACTACTGAGGCATCTCTCTAACCTCCCTCCCAAAAGTTTTATGTTTTAAAACTGAATTCCTGCTATCAGAAGTAACCCATCTGTGGCATTTAGAAGTGGGACTTTGGGGAACTGACTGGATTAGAATGAAATCCATTTATCAAAGTGCAATTCTGTGACTGAATCCTGGAGCCTGTTTAAGAAAATGGGGGGGGGGGGGGTACTGGAGAGATGGCTCAGTGGTTAAGAATGCTTGCTGCAGCCGGGCAGTGGTGGCACATGCCTTTAATCCCAGCAACCCCCCTTTAATCCTAGCACTCAAGAGGCAGAGGCAGGCAGATCTCTGAAGTCAAGGTCAGCCTGAACCAATTCTAGGATAGCCAGGGCTACACAGAGAAACCCTGCTTCAAAAAAACAATGCTTGACGATCTTACAGAGGATCAGAGTTCCATTCCCAGCATTGACACCAGAAAGTTCACAACAGCCTGGAATTCCAGCTCTCGAGCATTGAAACCTTCTAGCTTCTGAAGGTACCTCCGACACATGACACACATGTGTACATACATGCATACATTCACACACATAAATAATAAAATGGATCTTAAAGGCAGGTGTGTGGACAGATGGATCAGCAGTTAAGTGCACTTGCTCTGCCTTGTTACAGGAAGGGTTTATAAAGGTGGACATCAAAGGTGGACTTTACAGTTATCTACAGAATCCTCAGCTGGGCAAGAAAATGGTTTTATTCACCTCAGTCCCGCAGTGATGAATTTATAAAAGCTAAAAAGAAAAAAGTTTAAAAAAAAAAAAAAAAGTGGTGAAATCCCTCACAGTAGGACCACTACTATTCAATTCTCATCTTCTCTGCAGGCCACTAGGATCTTGAAGGCATTCCAGGGCAAAGGGCAAAGGCTCTTAAGGAATGCATGTTAGATGCAGGGAAGTCATGTGTAAATTTTTTACATAGGTCTGAGCACTCTGGGGGAAGTGTCACTGGGACAGAGCAGGCAGTAACACAGTGCCATCAGGTTAGAGCTGGCTGTCTCCACTGAGCCTCTCTGCCTCTTGCCTATGCTGTGGGGGGCAGGAGAGCCAGCAGAAGGGATCTCTCCAGATGTGACCCCTCAGTCTTGAATCTCTCCATAACCATGAGACAGCATAGGCATCCCTGGGTAAGATTTAATCTGTTTTTGTTTGTTTTGTTTTGTTTTCCAAAGCAGGGTTTCTCTGTGTAGCCCTGGCTGTCCTGGAACTCACTCTGTAGACCAGGCTGGCCTCGAACTCAGAAATCTGCCTGCCTCTGCCTCCCAAGTGCTGAGATTAAAGGAGTGCACCACCACTGCCCAGCTCAAGATTTAATCTGTTACACTGCTATTCACAATAGAAAAACCATTGGCTCAGAGGCCAGGGAAAGAGGCTTTTACAATGGAGAGATGACTCAGCGGTTAAGAGTACTGCCTGCTCTTCCAGAGGTCCTGAGTTCAATTCCCAGCAACCACATGGTGGCTCACAACCATCTGTAATGGGATCTGATGCCCTCTTCTGGTGTGACTGAAGAGAGCAACAGTGTACTTACATAAATAAAATCAATAAATAAATCTTAAAAAAAAAAAAAAAAAAAAGGAGAATCCCATGATCAGTGGGGCAGGTGTTGAGGGATTCGTCACGGACGGATGGTGGTAATGTTTGGACGAGGAGAGGGAGGCACCCAGCACAAGCCTTGTGTTGTTCCATTGAATGAGTGAAGCTCACACATTTGGACCAAAAGTGCATGGTGGTAGAGGCCTCCCCAGAGTCTGTACTAACTCATCCCAAACTGTCCTGGCTTTAGCACCGATAATCCCTTAACTTGGATACCTCTTCACTTCCAATAAGCTAGGATGATTACTGTCCGTCCCAGGCTGTGGCCAGTAGTTAACATTCATCAGTCACTGCCAGCCCTGCTAAGGTAGACTGCCTGTGTTCACTTCACAAACTCTAGTTGGCTCTGGGAATACAATGGCCAGGGAGATGTCACAGTGACACACAGAATCACTATGTAAGACTCATAAGGGCGGGGCAGTGGTGGCACACACCTTTAATCCCAGCACTCGGGAGGCAGAGGCAGGCAGATTCCTGAGTTCAAGGCCAGCCTGGTCTACAGAGTGAGTTCCAGGACAGTCAGGGCTACACAGAGAAACCCTGTCTCAAAAAACCAAAAACCAAACCAAACAAAAACAAAACAAAAGACACATAAAGGAGACATGAAACTCCCTCTCTGAGTGTGAGGAATATTAATTTAACAAGACCTAGAAAACAAAAATAGAAAAGCCCCTCTTTCTTCAGTGTTGGGGGAGAAAACAAGGAAAACGGGAGAGGCTGGCAGATTCTCTCTCAGTGTTTTTCCTACACTTTCCCAAGTCATTTCCCATCAGCGTCCTAGAAGAATGCAAGTCAATTTTAGCTCTGGCGGCAAACCAAGAACAAAAAGGTTATGTGTACTAAATTAATTTTTCAAGGCAAAGTTATGGGATCTGCAGATGCTCTGGTGTCTCCTAGGGGCCAATCCTTGTGGTTTTCCATTAGCAGGTGTGACTGGAGGCTGGGGTGGGGGGGTGGGGGTGTGACTCCCACTCCCTGGCAAGGCTTCCTGCTGGAGGAAGCTTTTCCTTTTCCCCAGTTCACCTGACAGAATACGGCAGGGGAGGTTAGGATGGGAAATGTCACCCAGTCCATTCTATCCCACCAACCACTTCTAGGAGCCCCCTCCGACAGCTTGCTTTTGCCTCTTATAGGCATTATTCCAGAAATCCTATTTTAATACTGTTCATACTTCTGTTGTAGCATTGTTGCCATTGATGTTTTAAAGTATAAAATGTCAGGTGTCTGGTCACTCTCTTCCTTTCCTCTTTGCAGTGAAGATGATATTTATAACAATTTTTCTTCTTTTTCTTCTCCCCCAGCAGCTCCAGGCACCTTTATGTAGACCGGGTGAAATCTCTACCACCGACCAATATTCCCAGCACATGAATGGCGGTGTTTCTTCGTCTGTTTTAGACAGGCTTTCACTGTGCAGCCCAGCCAATCTCAAGTATCCACTGTCTGGTTGGGATCACGGTGTGTGCCATCGTGTCTAGATTACACGAGTTATTTGATGGCGGAAGTGAAAGTCTACCGTGTTGCTGCCCCGTCAGTGTCTGGTTTATAATCCCACCCCTCCCACAAGCAACCTCTTCTCAGCTTCACAAGTACTCAAGTGGGAGTTTGTGAGATTCCCTACACTCACAACCAAGTCAATCATTCTAAGTATGAGTCTGGGTATAAATTGACAATGTGGGATAGCTAAGGGGAAGATTGGTTGGTTTTATTGTACATATGAGAGGGAGAACAAATGACCAAAGGCATCTGGAAGGGTCCAGAGCAGAGAGAAAGTAGACTGGACATGGCCAGGGCTGTCTGTGAGAGAGGGAGACTAGCAGGGACAGAGAAGAGAGAAAAACACCGTGAGAGGAACAGAAGCAGAGAGAGTGCATAGCCCAGATAGCTGGGGAGGGAAGGGAAGCCCAAGAGCTGGAGGGAGTTTAAGGTGTGTGTGTGTGTGTGTGTGTGTGTGTGTGTGTGTGTAGTGGGTAGGAAGGGCTAGCCTGGACTTTAAAATGTATAATGTGTACTTGTGATACCAGCATAATCTTTGATATGCTGATGGATGCCACAGGTCTACATCTGTCTCCTCTGCCAGACATGAGGGAAATGACCTTTCAGTAGAGGAGAACCTTAGTCACAGATTCCTGAGGAATGCTGGCTTTTATCTAACCTCCAGAGATCCTTTTCTAGTGCTCCAGATTGAGCTCATTTCTGGATAGCTGGACTGCCTTTGGGGTTTGGGGAACTGGAGTTTGCTTTGGACCTGACAGACTGAAAGTTACCGCCCAATATACTGACTTATATTATCATGACCATGTTAACGAGGGCTTAGCTCTGGCAAACAATGGGCTATCATTAGGCTTTCTCCTTTGTGTTGATTGGACTCTTTATTGCTTTGAAAGATAATCTAGAACACAAAGGGAGGAGAGATTTATTTGAACTCACTTTCCAAAGTCTCAGTCCATGGTCACTTTAAGCAGTTCCTTTGCCCACGATGAGGAAGAATTTCATGGTGGGAAGCCTCTGGCAGAGAAAAGGTGCTTCCCTCATGGGATACTGGAAGCAGGGAAGGAAAACAGAAGGTAGAGATTTCACCCGGTCTACGTAAAGGTGCCTGGACCTGCTGGGGGAGAAGAAAAAGAAGAAAAATTGTTATAAATATCATCTTCACTGTTACAGCAGCAGTGACCTCCTAGCTCCTACAGGGCTCTCAGTTCCACCACCAACTGAGAACTGCAGAGATGACTCAGCAGTTAAAGAGAGCGGGGTGAAGAGAGTTTCTTCTTCCAGAAGAATCAGACTCCGTTTCCTGCACCCAAC